>BJCO01009281.1:0-11345 GCA_018326465.1 Flaveria floridana
TATGGGCTATACAAAGGAACCCAAAGTATTGGGACAAACCATCTGAGTTCATCCCTGAGAGGTTTTTGAAACATGAGGGATTGGAGAAATGGGATTATAATGGGACAAATACCAAGTATTTCCCATTCGGGTCCGGACGAAGAAGGTGTCCTGGGATCCCGTTGGGTGAGAAGATGATGATGCATATTGTGGCTTCGTTAATGCATTCATTTGATTGGCTTTTGCCCGAGGGTGAAGAGCATGATCTTACTGAGAGATTCGGTATCGCGATGAAGAAGAAAAAACCACTTGTGGTTATCCCGTCTCAAAGATTGTCTGACCATAACCTTTACATGTGATTTGATCTGTGTTAACTTTCACGTGGTGGTAGTGATCGAATAATATAAAAAGCCGTTTTAGTTTTATACCGTTTGTGTTTGTGTTAATTAATGGCCGGGGATGTTAATCTAGTGGGTTTGGTTGCGCCTTTGTTGCACGTTTGGGTGTAGTTCGTTGAAGTTTTAATTATATTATCTTTTTAATTTACGGGGTGGTACGGATCAAATAATATATAAATAAATAAATAAATAAATAAATAAATAAAAAAAGAGAGAGAGAGCGTGTGCTTTTCTGCCTTGCCGGCTCCCTTTCGCATAGAAGAAAACCACTACATGCACCACTAGCTATCTCCACCCGCCCATCACTCCTGACCCATCACTGAGGCCGAGGACCGCTATCCCTGCCGGATTTATAGCGATCGCGAAACCCCCTCTTCAGATCTACATTTCCAATGCCTTTCTTTGTAGCTGGGGGGAGGCCGGTCCGCGGTGGTTGTAGGTTCCCAATGGCGGAGATAGTGAGGGGGCCGCCCCCTATTTTTTTCCTAGGTAGTGTTATTAGTGTAAAGTTTTGACTCGATAGTTTAAATTTTTATATAAATATCGAGTTCGTCCCTTTAAAAAAAATTTGTTTCGCCCCTCCGCCGCTGAGTGTTCCGATGCGGATCAACGATCTCTCTACGACAAATCATATCCTCCGTTCCCTATCGCCCGTAATAACATCAAGAAAACAAGGGGTTGTCACGGTCACCTGTCTGAGTCACCGAAGGTGATGACCTGCGCTTAGTGGTTTTAGAAGTTAGATTTGTGATTCTGGGAAGAGAAAATTTAAAATTGGACTTTAAGTACAAATATAAGGTGATTTACTTAAAAGTTTTGGTCCGTAAATAATATCTTTTCTTTCTTTTTAAGTAATTTGATCATTTTATTTCATTTGCTTATTAATTTTTTTTCTATAGTAACCTCAATCGAATATTTAACACCCTTCTTTTAAATCCATAAAGCAATCACATATGTATATTTTTATATTCTGTAAAGTTAAATGTACCAAAACTAGATGCGAAAGATTTAAAATATGAGAAAACTAAAACTTTTTAGGAATATAACTGATGATAATCGTAAATATACAAAATAAATAGATATATAGTTTTCATACATATATGTTTGGTTTTACGGATGTTACTATGGTGGAGGGTTGTACATGCGTTTTTACATTTTCAGTTGATCAACGTATCGAAATAAATAAATTTGTAGGAAAAGAATTGAGTCAAATATAATGTTTGTGCATTTAACGATATAATTCGAGTTATTTTACGTTTAGGTGTAAAATTTAATTCGGATATGAGTCGAGTTAATTATAGTCTACACTGTATTAAACTATAAAAATGTAAAATTTTTTGTTTAAATTTAAAAATGTAAAAGAATAAAAAAATAAAGACAAAAGATTGGTATAACCCATCAAACATATGTTTGGAATAAATGCTTATAAAGTTGTTAGGTATAACACACTAAAGCTAAGAGTACAACTCTTTCATGCACAAGACATTTGATATGCATGTTGTGCAACATTATAATTGATAATTAGTAATACATAAATGTAGATTAAGCAAGTCACAAGATATGTTTGCAATTTATGATCGAGAATATCATGTCTCCATGGAAGAACAGTTCTAGTGATATATTTGGCGATATATAAACATATTATATATGTGAAAATATGTCTTACTATTAAAGTAAAATTAAAACTAGAGTGAATTTATTCTACAAAGTGTATTTTTGCTTTAAAGTGTGAGAAGACACAACGAGGCTAAAAAAGTCAATAAAAATTATATCTCACAATCTAAATCGAATTCAAAAAAAATATTTTGGAGTCTCTGTTCCATTCGTCATACTCTTACGAAAAATAATAAAAGAAGTAAAAGAAATTTTATTGTGTATTTTTATTACACAATGACGACATTATGTCTTTCATAATGACACAATGACGTCATTGTCTATTTAATAAATGACACAATAAAAAACGTAAACTTTTTTATTTTTTTATTTTTCATTTATTTTTTTAGTGAGGACGGCTCAGGAGAACAAAATCTCAGAATTACTTTTTTAAAATTCGATTTAAATTGTATGATATAATTTTTTGTGACTTTTTTGACTCAGTGTTTTCTTACACTTTGTACAAAAAATACACTTTGTAGCAAAAATACACTTTGTATTTGAATCTCTTTCTTAAAATTATTATTCAAGTGAGAGAGGCCAACCATCAAATATTCCATACATAATTAATATACATAGAAATATATTAAACTAGTAAAATTTCCCCGCGTTTTGGGGCGGAGATTTATTGTAAGCGTTGACACGGTTTGCTTTTAAATAAAACTAAGAGTAAAATATTATTTTCGTACCTGACGTTTTATTAAATTTGTTATTTCAATCCAAAAATATTTCATTTCAATCAGTATAGTTTTGTCAAGAAATCAGAATTTAAACTCTTACTGACCAAAACAAATATATTTAACCCTAAATTGAACAAGAACAAAACTAATATGGATCTAGCACGAACAATTCTCAGTACGATAACAAAGAAATCCGATCAAGAGGAGAAATCAAATCAAGAACAGGAAGATCATATACAAAAATTATAAGACGCACTCTAGAAAGACATAAATCATCACTATAATGGAAACCCTAACAAAATCAAGTGTGACAACATAAGACATCAAAGACGAAGAAAGAGACTGAGACTAAGACTGATTAGAAAAAAATATTGATGAGCAATATCAGATCTTGATGTTAAGTAGATGATTTCATCATAAGGATTAAAACCCTAGATGGAGAAGAGGAAGAATACATCAACCATGTTAGTTGTTTTGTCCGTCATCAAGTATATAACACTAAGATGGACCAACTGCATTAAGCCCAACTCCATATTAAAAAGCCCATTCCACAACTGCTTCAACATGCTTAATAGCCCGGCAACACTCGAAACACCCATCATATATACGAGGCACAACATGCAAAATAAAATAAATAAAGCTGGTTAGAAAACATTTATATATACCATAAATTTGACATTGAATTGGAAAAAAAATACAAATACACATATTTCAACAAGTTTACTATATGTTATCATTTTCAACCAATCCACTAACACCAGTGATACCTCCGTTAAATATGAAAGTATTTTAGTTTTTTTTCAACAATCTAATTATCTAATTAAATAAATTAACCAATTAATATTCAATTAAAACTAAAAAACACATAAAGTGACTAGTGATACTGAGCGCTTCGATTTAGAAGCTTCAATTAACGCTAACCCATGTTGTTCAATTGATGTTTGATGTGAGATTTCAATTAATTTTCACGTTTTGTTCAAACGGGTACTATCATTCGATTGATGTCTGCTGTGGGATTGATGTATGCTATTGTCATGCTTTGTTTGATTGATGTCTGCCCTTGTTACGCTTTGTTTGACTCAGGTATGCTATTTTCACGTTTGTTCGAACATGACAACAACACACCTTACTAAAAAACATGACAACAACAAACGTCAATTCCATAGGAGACATTAATCGAACAATACTACACGTTCGAACACAACATGAAAATTAGTTAAAATATTATGGTAGACCTTAATTGAACAATATGGATTATGGTTAAGTGAAGCTTTTAAATCGAAGCACATGGTCTCACTAGTCGCTTAATGTGTTTTTTAGTCTTAACTAGATATTATTTGGTTAATTTATTTTAGTAGGATAATTAAGGTTATAAAGTTATATTAGAAAGGCTGATGCAACCAAAGAAATCAAAGAACTTCCAGCATGCATGCACTATATACAAGGTAGAAGTTACTTTGGAGGTTTTACACTCCTCATAGAAAATATTCAAAGTGTAAAATCTTCCAAAGCCAAAGATGAAGTCTTTCGAAGCTTCAAAAACAAAGTATTCTGAAGCCAATAAAGTGAAGAATGATTTCTTCCGAAGATAAAGCAGGCATGGTTTCTCCGATCAACTTTTGCATACAGTTGACTCACTTCCCGCTACAACTTTGAAGATTCACCAACTTGTATAAGTTGGTGAAAAAGGTTCATGCTTTTGTAACTGTAGATTAAGATCTTGAGTCTGTAACTTTCTACTTTGTTCCTTTAATCCTTTTTGTAATATTTTAGGATATGAGCTATGGCATGTCATAGTCACTAGTCAAAAGACAATCTGCCTTTTGACTCTAAATTGATCTTGTTGTCTAGATCAGTGTTTCCAGCTGGCTTTCAAAGTATACCCGGCTGTAGGATGTAGTATAAAATATCTCAGGTCTTGTATTTTATCTTATGCTTTGTAACATTTGTAATAGAACTTGAGGGAAATATACAACATTCTTGTAAACCATACATATCTTGTTCTTTTGTTATGTCTTTTTTTTTACTTGTGTTCTTAGCATCACTTACTCAAACCCGGTTTCCTATTTGATCTGTTAAGTGTTCTAACACTCTCCTTATTATGAGACTGATTGTATTGACCACCCTTAACCGGCCCATCAATTGGTATCAGAGCATTCCACGCTCTTGATTGTAAGATCTCACCATCTCAAATCCTCTCAGTTTCATAAATCACTAAACATCTCAAATGGTAGCTTCCAAGTCAGATATGGAAACCGGTACCATGGTAAAGTCCCCACTGATCACTCCTGATGATCTTGACACTTGGTGCATAAGAATGAAAGGCTTTATCAAGTCTCAAGACAGCTGGATGTAGGAGTCTATTAGCTCAGGACCTTACATTCCATTCACCTCTTCAGCTGCTGCTGGAGGTGGCATGATTTTAAAGGAAGTGGCTGACTACTCTGAAGAAGACAGGAAGAGAATAGATGTAGATCAGAAGGCCATGACCGCCCTTCAAATTGCTCTTCGAAATGCCATCTATAGAGGCTTCAAGAAGTGCAAACCTACCAAGAACCTATAGGTTGCACTGAAGCTGATGTATGAGGAGACTAGTAAGGCTAAAGAGAACAAGAAAGACCTCTTGAAGCAGTAGTTTGAGAATTTCACCTTCAAATTAGGTGAAACCATGACTCAACAATATGTTAGGTATGTTATACTCTAATGGATGTTGGAGTAAAGCTGGAGAATAGGGATATTGTGAGTAAGTTCATGTTATCTCTTCCAAGACAATGGACACACTACTGTGTAATCATTAAGAGGACTTAAAACCTTAAGACCCTGACCCTTACTCTCACTGAGTTTTATGGCCTACTCAGTGGCTACCAGATGGAGATGAATATGCATCTAGTAACTCCAACAATCAGCAAAGTTCTGCCCTTCATGCGGTTGAAAGGGACTTGTAAGGCCCATTCGCGGGACGCTTACAGTTGGTTAATCATCGAATAAAACATCGAAAACACATTGTTTTGCATCAGAATTTAAACTTTCCATTAAAAACTGAAAGCATGTCAGATCATCATATTGTCATATATACATCTCAAAATTTGTGTTAACACAATAACTTTCTCAAAAATATGGATGCCATTCTTGAATCATTCCCAGTAACTTATGCATCGATGCCCGAACCTTCTCAGCATCAAGAATTACCTGCCAACTATTATGCATACAAAGTCAGCGACACGGAGTGATTTCTAGTTTTATAATATAAAATACTTTACTTCGTTAAAAATGCTTCCTTTATATTCATACGTGATCATACATCATACATTTAGGATTCTATATGCCCAAGACATGTAGAATGTTGATGCGGTTAGTACGTTATGATCCAAGTCGGGTTATACCCAATAACAAGCTTAGCAAACACCAATAAATATTTAATTGATGATATGATCATGCAATTAAATATTTACACCAATTTAGAAAATGAGTTTTCTAAACAAGTTGCATATGAGAAAGAACAACTTATTAGGATATTTTGTTCAATAATATTATTTGAAGTGTTATTTAAATAAGCTAGATAACACCAAATAATAATGAGAACTTATAACTTATAAGTTAATTACTTAATTGTACAACTTATATGATTTATACATATAATTAAGTGGTTAATTATATAGTTACAAGACTAATATCAATATGTGTATATATGTTCAAAGTGGGAATCTCTTGTTAGTGGGATTCCCTTGGCCGTCCCCCACCTTGCCACTTATTGGACCAAATATGCTTTGAACACTACATTTTTGACTTGTCTTGGTTTCTCAAAGATGCTCCACTATTCTCATATATGTAAGAGACATGCAACACAACACAATACACTTCTTCTCTCTCTCAAAAGCTACGGATCAGCAGCAGCATTTCAGGGTTTTCTTTGAAGTGTTTTGTGTTGTTTTGGTGATAATCTACCTAGCAAGAAGAGGTGTTTGCAAAGAGCTTGGGGTATACAAGCTTGAGGACTTCTAATCTTGAAGTCTTGGTCGATTTTCAGCATCATTCAACATCCTTTTGTGTCGATTTTGCTGCTGCAGAAAGGTAGTAATCACAGCTCTATGTAGCTGTGATTTTATGTAGTTTTTCACATATTCATAGCTTGCTAATTCACATAAATGATCCTTTGTTCTTTGGGTTTGTTTTATACATTAATATGGTCACCTAATGAACATATTTTTCAGCTTATAAACAAGTTTATAAAGTTGTAATTCCGCTGCGTTTTTCAGAAAGTTTAAATGGTTAAACTATGATTTTATGTTCTAACAAACCCTACAATACATACATCTTGATAATAATTATTTATTATCTTTTCATCATCGTTCATCATCGTTCATCATCGTTCATCATCGTTCATCATCATTCATCATCGTTCGTTTTTGTACTTTCATTCATTTACATCATTCATCTTTATATAGATCCTACCATATGCTAAACCCCTACATCATACAAAAGCTGGTACTGTGCCGAGGTTTATAAATAAACCCACACGTCATGCTGAAAAGCTGACACAGTACCGAGGTAAGCGGCAAGGATCCCATTACATCTTGGTTAATCATAAAGATTGGACCCCGGTTCGCATTCTCAAGGGTTAGCTAAATCGCACACAGTTGAGCAAACAACTACCTCATTGAGTTGTGAACCTCCATCATTTTGCTTGCAAGACTTTTATTCATTTATTACATTCCACTTTCCATCATCGTTATCTTTCACTTTCATTACATATTACTTTACTTGTACATTCATACATACCAAGTAAAGTCACCTCATTAAACATGTCATTTTGAAAACCGTTAAATCATGAAAAGATAACACATCACAACTCACATTTAAGGCCCTTTCAGGTAGTTAGATTTGTAAGTTAGCGGGGATTTACCTATCTGATCATCCTATTCCTCAAGAGCGGACTGAAGTCTATCGGTGGAAGCACTCTCCCAACAGGCCAGCAAGCCATTCCTAGGGGCTTAGCCCTTGTTGTCATGCAAAAACTTAGACAGTCATCAACATCATCTCGTGTAAAAACTAGCCTCTCATGCGAGAACCTTAACACATTCAAATCCTGCACATCACATTATTACGGTCATGTGAAAAGCAACATATCGCGTTAAAACATACTATCACGCCAGAACTTCCTGTTGCACGAGAACTATTCCCTTTCGCGCGAAAACTTGCCAGATTCAAATTCCTTACCGTATGATCGCATGAAAACTACAGGTTTCCCGCCCAGTTACAACTTCTCACATGAAAGGTTGTTGTAACATGCTTAACATCATAACCAACATCATTTCAAGCATAAATAAGTAGTTTAGTATGCATAATAGCCCCAAAACGTAAAAGCTTGCATAAAAAGGGGACTAGAAACTCACCTCGTGATGTTCTAGCACAAAAACGAGTTATATTCACATGTTATATTCATCAATAATTATTACTTTGTACATAAGACGAGTTACTATACGAGTTACATACCTTAAACACTTCGTTTCTTTGCTTTCTCTCTATACGCAGTCGTTTTCTCTCTCTAGCAGTAGCACTTCTCGCGTGAAATAGGGTCAGACTGGGTGTTCTCAGCTATTTATACAAGCTGTACTTTTCGACCAAACTTCTCACTCAAGAACCTCCTTTCGTGTGAGAACTTTGCTTGCCTTACCTTCTTCGCGCGAGAACTGCTTTTGCACTTTATTTTCTTTAAATTTTGAGTGTTACAAGTCCACCCCCTTATTTAGGTTTTGTCCTCAAAACCTATGAGTCGTCAAACTAATAAGGTTAATGTTGTCTCATCTCTTCCTCGGTTTCCCAAGTGGATTTGACCCCTTCATGTGCTTCCACTGTATTCACATAAGTGGAACCACTTTATTTCTTAATCTCTTCTCTTTCCTATCGATGATGGCTACAGGTTGTTCCATAATTCAGTCGTTCGTCCACCTCGATATCCCTAAGTGGCACGATCATATCCTCGTCGGCTAAGCACTTTCTCAGATGAGATACATGGAATGTCGGTTGAATTCCACTTAACTCATCGGGTAGCTCTAACGTATAAGACACCTCTCCTTCTCGAGCAATGATTTGGAAAGGCCTATGTATCTCGGGCTTAGCTTTCCCCGCTTCCTAAAATGGATGATCCCTTTCCAAGGAGAGACCTTCAACATAACTCTCTCGCCCATCTTGAACTCGATCGGTCTACGCCTTTTGTCGGCATACGACTTATGCTAGTCCTTTGTTGCCTTCATACACGCCTTCATTTTATCCAAGTTTTCGGTCGTAGCCTCGATCACCTCAATCTCCTCAACTCCTTCTGCCTGATATCACCCCAACATACGGGCATCCTACACTTCTTACCATATAGCATCTCATAAGGAGGCATACCATTGCTGGCATGATAATTGTTGTTATAAGAGAATTCGGCTAATAGTAAGTGTTCATCCCAACTTCTACCAAAATCAATGACGCATTCCTAAATCATTTCTTCTAATGTCTGAATGGTTCTCTCTGACTAACCATCTGTCTGAGCATGGTAAGCTGTATTGATACGTAACCTCGTCCCCATCGCATCATGAAACTTCTTCCAAAACTTGGATGTAAACCGAATGTTATGGTCAGACACGATAGACACAGGTACATCATGACGAGTCATAATTTCTCTAATAAACAGATCTGCTAATCTCTGTAATGAATACGTAAGCACTCTTCATCAGGCGGTCAACTATCACTCATATGGCATCGTATCCCTTTGTCGTACGTGACAACTTCGTAATGAAGTCCATGGTGATGTGATCCTATTTCCACTCGGGTATATCCAAGGGTTGGATCTTCCTGTATGGATTCTGATGCTCAGCCTTCACTTGCAAACAAGTAAGGGACTTTCTCACATACTCCGCTATATCGCGCTTCATTCCCGGCCACCAGTAATTCTTCTTCATATCCTGATACATCTTTGTAGCACCGGAATGAATCAAGTATCGAGTCTTATGATCCTCGTCCATGATCTCCCCTCTTATATCCCCATAATAAGGATTCCACATCCGCCCAGATCGTGTTCTAATACCGAGAGTGTTCTCTCCCAACTCTATGACTAGATCCTTCATCTGCTCGGAATTGATCCGCTCCTCTTTCAGAGCTTCGACCTGAATTTTCTTGACCTGTTTCATCAAATATGAGGTCATAACCAGCTGATAAGCCTTTACTCGAACCAGATTAGGTCTCTCCTTTCACCTAAGCGCATCCGCCACCATGTTAGCCTTACCTAGAACCTAATGGATCTCACAATCATAATACTTGATAAGCTCCAACCATATCGTTTGCCTCATGTTCAAATCCTTTTGGTCGAAGAAGTACTACAAGCTCTTTTGGTTAGTGTAAATGGTGCACTTCCTCCTGTACAAGTAGTCCCTCCAAATCTTCAATACAAAGACCACAACAACCAACTCCAAATCATGAGTAGGGTATTTAGCCTTATGGATCTTCAAATGTCGGGACGCATAGGCTATAACTTTCTCTCGTTTCGTCAGCATGCAACCCAATCCCGAATAATAAGCATCCGAATAGACTACCAAGTCTTCGCTTCTTTCAGGCGATGTCTGTAGAGGTCGGCGCGTTGAAAATCCGTATTAATTTTAACAACATCGATTAATTATTTTTCAAAACAGTCACGTATAAAGTGATATTTAATACCGATGTGTTTAGCCTTTGGGTGTTGGACCGGATTTTTAGTGATAGCAATAGCGGCAGAATTATCAACAAAAATAGGGGTGTTAGAAAATTGCAAACCGTAGTCTGGCATTTGCTGTTGAATCCAGATGATTTGTGAATAGCAACTTGCAGCAGCAACGTATTCGGCTTCACATGTCGATAGAGTAACCGACATCTGCTTCTTACACTGCCAAGTGACTAATCGTCTTCCAAAAAACTGATATCCCGCTGATGTTGACTTGTAATTCATCTTGCAACCACCGTAATCCGAGTCAGTATACGCTGTAAGCTCAAAGCCATCATCAGGAGGATACCACAACCCAAGTGTTGGAGTACCCTTCAGATAACAAAAAATCCTTTTTACCCCAATTAGATGATTTACTTTAGGTTTTGCCTGATATCTAGAACAGAGACACGTGGCATACATAATATCAGGATGAGAAGATGTGAGGTACATGAGAGATCCAATCATTCCTCGATACATAGTGGCATTAACCAGATCACCATTTTCGTCGGGTGCCACATCATGGTTCGTGGCAGTGGAGTGCCTGCAACCGTTGCATTCTCCATGTCGAACCGACTTAGGATATCTCAAACATATTTGGTCTGATGCAGGAAGATACCATTTGGTGTCTGATCTACTTGTAAACCAAGATAGAACTTCGTCTCTCCTAAGGCACTCATTTCAAACTCAGCTTTCATCACAGACTCGAATTCTTTACATAATGCTTCGTTCTTGGAACCGAAGATTATGTCATCCACGTAAATTTGCACCAGTAGTAAATCACCATCCTTTTCTTTGATGAACAATGTGCAGTCCATGATCCCTCTGCGAAAACCATGTTTCAGCAGATGAGTAGAGAGTTTCTCATACCAGGCTCGAGGGGCTTGATGGAGCCCGTACAAAGCCTTGTCGAGTTTA
>BJCO01009318.1:3509-15372 GCA_018326465.1 Flaveria floridana
GACCCATGTACACACAGATATATACATATAACACAGAGAAAGAGAGATAGAGTTGTTAATGGCAGCTCGTGGCTACTGTGACTATTGTGATTAACCAAAAGAGTTGTTAAACAGAAGCCCTCTGTATCTTAACTAACTTACCTGCTTTCTCACGCGCCTAAAAACTAGGTTGATTGTGGATTTATTTTTTTATTTTGTATTAGATCAAACAACCGATAATGTTACTAGTTTAAGCTGCGAAAATAATCTTTATAGAAATACAAAGGTATAGGTAAATCAGGCGTATCTATCTATGTTGCCTGATAAACTCGGACATTTTGAAAGCAAGAGCTTTGTGCACTAGTCTTTTATTTTTATATTATTAAAAAAAGATTTGACACCCAACTGGTATCTAGACACTCGGAATATGGCCGGTGAAGATAGTCATGGTCGGTAAGCTCTTTAGTCAACCGACCAACTTTGCAATGTGTCAAAACAATCATTCTTGGAAAGTCATATTCATAAGGTCACTAGTAAGGAACCCGCGCGATGCGGCGGCGACGACATGGACATATTTCACAATGCGATATTGACGACATTGACATATTTCACAATGCGATATTTGTTTTCTGAATGCATGCGTGACTTCTATTGTATAGCCTATTTATGTCATGAGCATCACAAAACTCAATTAAATAATAGCACACGAATAAGAAAATGTTTTTCATAAATATAGTACGTTAAAACTAAATATATGAGCACACGAATAAGAGAATACAAGTATATTATCAGTCTATCACTTGCATCAATTAAAGATTTCGCTCCATCTGCAGCAGAAGTCAAAAGCTCCACTACCTCCTTAGCCAGCTCAGGTCTGAAACACCAAACAAAAAAGATACGGGTAGATAAACTGAAACCTGTAACCGTAATTTAGGAAAGATAGTATAAGGAGAAACAAAAAACTACACATTAAAAAGTAATGAAGGAATGAGGGATAAAAGAAGTAGGGACATAGAATGCCAAAAAAGAAACAGATAAAAGACAGATAAATATCAAATAAAAGTAGTATCCCTTCCTGCATTTGATGTGGTAAATTAGACCCAAATGCACTTATATCAAGAGACAGATAAATATTAAATAAAAGTAGCATCCCTTCCTGCATTTGATGTGTTTTTTTTTATCAAGTAACATAAGCTCCCCTTCATCCCCATATCTAATGCGAGTCAGTTGACGCCAGATGTGCAGGAATTGTCCCAAATAAGAAACCAAGCAGAGACACATAATGAGAAAAAAACCGAGATTCAAGAACTGAACAGGTGGATCACATTTCTGGTTACTTCTAATTGGGAGTGTGAATTTTCTGACACATCATGAACCTAACAGCTAACACGAAATATGTGGGAGTTTGATCTAACTGGGTTTAGGCCATTTCAAGTCAAACCTGTGAACACACTCAGCTAAATGGGTCGTGCTCGAGTCGACCTGATATGTTCATAGGTTGACCCATTAATCCTGTTTATTATACAAGAATATGTTTTGTCGCAAATTAAAATATGGGTACTTTATGCCATAATTTAAAAAGTAAAAGGAAAATGAGCATGACATGATTATTTTATAAACATTAGTATTTTGGGTTGTCGTTTCGTAATTTTATAATACTAATATGCATAATAAAATAACATGGAATTTTCTAGTTAAATTGGTTGTGTTCTTGTCAACCAGCGAAAACTTGTGTCATGTTGATGTCCATGTGCCTAACATTATTTCTGGGTTAATGTCATGTCCAACCTGCCGACAAGCAAACACAACCCATGAAACACCCCTACTTCTAATAGCTCTACCACTGAACACCAACTACTGACTAAAAGTAACAAGTGAAGTACAAACATTACATGGATTCAAGTCATTTGTTAACAATACAAGTGAGTGGTATTACCAAAGAAGATGGCTTTATATAGGGTTGTGCCCAAGGATACTATTCATGTCCTGGAGCCATAGTGAATTGACATCTTCATGATTTCTATCAGGCTTCAATAACTTTGAATTAGGCCAATTCACAAGATGAACAGTTCTGCCTCTTAATGAAGAAAACAATATGTACCTTGAACTAACATGATAAATTCACACTATCATACCGAACTGAGTTTGATGTCCCCACAGAAATGAAAACAATACATAGCACATATCACAACAGTCACAAAACAGAATCTATAGCATGCATAATAACAAACAAGAAGTTATTGAAATATACCTGCACAGAAATCTTGCCAATTTCAGAGTAGCTTCCAGTTCAAAGCTGAGGGGTGAGACCCTGAATAGAGTTAATCAGTAGGTTAAATATAGGTATATACATGAAAGCTTATTCAGGATGTACTAACAAGATCCGGACATCATAAGGATATGTATATGTCTCCATCTGAATTTAAGCATCTTATTAACATAAGGTTTCTTAAACACTAACGTATCAAACAAACTTCAAAAACTATGACCACTTTGCAAAGATGATTTAGGTCACCTCAGTTCAAAGCATTCTAAAATCTAAACTGGATTAATCTTACTTGTATGATAAATGGGGTATTTTCTCATGTGCATATATTAAAGATGTTACTGGTGTAGGTAATTTGTAAGGATCTACCTCTGAGCATTGTCTTGTATAAATGACTTCCTGTAATGCACAATGACACTATTGTAACGATACTTGACCTCCTCCTCTATAACTGGGTCCTTATGAACAGCTTTATCCATCTTATAGCACATAAACACAAGAAGAAAATGTTACTTGATATCTGGATATATGTAAATCATATAAGTAACCAATGAATGTTCTTAACCTTAAAAGAGAAGACCATATAGCAGAAACATCATAAAAATATGTAATATAAATCTTAAAAGAGGATGGGGGTGCCAGGAAAGAAAATAAGAAAGAAATTATCATAGTGTGGCATACCATGACAAAACTATAGGATAACTACCAGCATCTCACTAGAAAAATTACTAAAAACAGAACTGAAAGACCTATACAGATTTTAAGACTGTTCAAATAACAAACAGAATGTCCTAAGCTGCCATATATCATGTTTTAAATATTTAGACTTCCTAACAGTGTGAAAACATCTCCAACGCCATAACACAATCATTGGCGTTTCCTTGCATCGATTATTTTGTTAGCTATATGTATATGATATGTTTTCCCTGTCAAACCATAAAATAGGTTAAACCTATCAGTTTAAAAATACATATGATTTTATGACCTGCCATTACAATGAGAAGCAAGTCAAGGTTCCAGATTATTTAGGAAAAACAATAACTTCCGTATCCATGTGATGATAAGCCACATTATGAGCAAGAACGACAAAATTAAAGATCAAGCTCATTATAAACAAAGGATAGGTAGGTAAATGTTTATTTGAGAACAGAGAATAAATATTCCACGAAAAAAACATCACTATAGTAACAGAATGGATAATAAAGAGATCTAGATACCATATGTTCACATTATTTACATTAATCTTTAACAATTGATCCTTTCATATGCTTACCAACAAGGCACAAACACCACCTTCCAATGCACCGGCATACCAAAAATAATCCCCAGTCAACCTGGCAAGTTCTAAAGCAGTAGAATAATGGGCATTAGCATCAAAAGGTGATCCAGCTAGTAAACAATAATCTCCAATTGTTTTCTGTGCTCTGCCAAGTCTCCTCTTTTTCGCTTTAATCACCTGAAACAATTGATCAAGTTAGTTAAGTAACTATTCTTAATGCACGCACTAAAAATCAAGAATTAGCAACTTTAATAATCAGGACACCTAAAACATAAACCTCCTCTGAGCTGAGACTGGCTTGAGAATCTAAAGGTGTCTTTAGAATGGTCCCACCAGATTCTGCTTGAAGAACCCATTTTTCAAATTCCATTAGAAGTGAAGCAGCAATGTCTTGCATCATTGTTTGCAAGTGAATTTCCTGAGTCCGCTGGTCACCTGGAGGAAACAAAACCAACATATTTCCTCTGTCATTTCCATCCGCTAGCTGCAATGTAACATCACAAGAACACCTATTAAGCGATGTTATTAGGATTTTAGGAATATTTTTGAGGTCAAATATACCAGCACTATGCAATAACTTATTGATCAAACATCAATAAAAAAACCTTTGAAACAAGACCATCATTTACTTAACTCTTAGCAATCAGTGATGTTTGATTTATACTACAACCTGCAACTTCTATCGTTTTCGCTTTTTGAGAATGAACATAAATTGTGTTACCTACTATGCCATGTAAGAGCATTGCTTGTTGGTGATGATAAACAAACCAGTTTATCTCCCAAACAAGATGACCTCCCAAAAGAAAGAAGATAGAGCTCGTATACACATGGAACAGACTAATCTTTACCAACTCTATTTTCTTTCCAGTTCTCAAATATCCAGACACAGATTGATTAATATTTCTGAAATATGGACCACTACTAAACATGTCTAAGTCACCCCATATCAACTCTTCCACATTAAAGAGAGAATATATATATATATATATATATATATATATATATATATATACGGTTGCACCAAAATGCTTAAACTGGTCCAGCATCCATATCAGTCTTAGTGTCACACAGATCAAAATTTATAAGCTTTTCAACTATAAAGATATTCCTTGCCAGCATATCCCGAATTGGTTGGCTAAACTATGAGAGCATCAACCATTGAGCATATATAACACGATGCAAGTGCCACACGATACATGATAACATGCACGAGATCAAGTAACATATATGACATGATGACAGTACCACATAAACAGCAACAACAGTACAAAGGAAGAAGAGACACAGCAGCGAAAAGAAATGCACAAGATCAAGTAACATAATAAATCTAACAACTGAACCCTCTTCAATAGCAGAAGTCAACCAAACAATCAAGGCCAAATGAGCATACAATCTACAACCAATACGATCACACCGGACACTACAATGCAACACAACTGAAACCAATCCCCAAAACCAAGTAAACCTACAAAGAACCAAAACCACGACCTGCGTATCTCCAGGGGCAAAAGCGAAACAACGTTGAACAAGCGAAGAAGCGTATCCCCTACACGCAGCAGCAAACTGATCAACAACAGCATCGAGAACAGGCGAGGAGGGGCAATGACAGATGCCGATAACGCCGTGAATCTTCCGATTGGATTGGAAATCCTCCCAGGGGCTGGGCGGCGATCCACCTACAATGAACTTGAACCTGAGGCTGCCGGAGTCCCAGGGCTGTTGGGAGAAAGGGGATTTCTGGTGCTCGGTGTAGAAGGAAGTGATGGTGGAGAGTCGGATGGTGTGGTGGTGTGCGAGCATCGCGGCGTACTTGCGGAAGAGGTGGAGGTGGATGTCTCCGACCGGAAGAACCGCGATCCGGATCATGGAGCTAGTGTCGATGCTGACGTCAGGCTCCATTGGTGGTGGTGGTGGTGGTGGTGGTGGTGTTGGTGTGGGGAAGACGACGGAGAGTGTTGTGTTCACTTGGGAACTAGATCGGTTGCAGAGTTGGGGGTGTTTGGGATTGATACGCACACAAATATGTATATGAGATGGTAATTTACTTTTCCTTTTTTTTTTACCATAGCAAGCTATAAAATTTAAACAAAACTCACTAGAAAGATGCTAGAACGGGAGAGTTACATCAACAGAGTGTAGAAAGCAAAGTTACAACCAACTGACATTTATTAAATGAGATTTATTTTTTATCCACCGGTATGAGATTACCTCTATATCATTCATCACACGTGATGAATCCACCAGACAACATTTAAATACGAAGTTATTTCTCACCAACCAAATGGACCACCACGTCTCCATAGTAATGCAATGCGAAACCTTCTTCAACTTTACATCAGTTGATGAAGCATGAAGATCAAGGAGAACCTACCGGACAGATAGCGAGCTGGACCAAGACCCATCACACCAATTGAAATTTTTGACCGGCGAGCGGCAAAGAGGCTTGAAATCAGGATGTGATCTGCGGTTTCTGGGTAACTAAAACATAGACTACAATCCAAAGAATTTAATGGAACACCACGTCTCCCCAATGCATCTTTGGATGGAATACAATTCAATCTCGCCCTCGAAATGAAGGTATTAACCTTCAGTGGGACCCATGGGATCCAAGCCATAGGAGAAAAGTCAATGATAGGACGTGGGAAACTATGGTGTTGCGAATTGATCTAATCGAGAAGGACCATTACACATCGTCCACCAGCTCTAAGAGTCTTCTCCATGTTCAGTCTAGCAATCAAGTAAGAGGACTACCATAAGTATCAACTCATTTATTTTCCCATCTGGTGGCATGGACCTCGAGTTTCAATTCCATTGTTTTCTGTCATTTATTATCACCAACCTTTACCCCACTGCATATTTTTTCTTTAATTCTAAAATAAAAAAAGGGATACAAGTTTTTCAAGGCACCAACTCTCACCCAGTTATCCAGCTAAAAGGTTATTTCATCCTCCTACCTACATTTCCTCTAATGAAAATACCTAAGTTAATATTCGCCTTTTCGAATTCTTTATCAATTTTTACTATATTCCTCCAAACGGCATGGAGAGAGTTTTTTAAAGGAATTGCGGACAACTTATGACAATGATGAATGGCCAGAAGCGAACGGGCCATATGGTATCAGATTTGGTCTTAATTTTTTGCCGCCATTTTGCTAATAAGGCCATATTAGGCTCCTTAATACTCATGACTCCAAGCCCGCCGAATTCTTTGGGTGTAGTTACCTTATCCCAAACCACCCAATGGGTTTTTGTTGAGTCATTCACCCAATGGGTTTTTGTTGAGTCATTCACCCATTTCCATAAAAACTTTCTTCGAAGGCTTTCTAATTTGTGAAGGACCTACAGTGGGGCTTTGAAAAGATATAAAAAAATACATTGGTAAACTACCCAACACGGCTTTGACCAAATTTAGCCGACCACCAAATGATAAGATTTTTTCCTTCCATAATAATAACTTTCTCTGGAATTTATTTATAACCGGTTACCAATTTTTTGAAAGGCCCATGCTTGCACCAATTGGAATACCTAAATGCATAAAAGGAAGGCAGACTGATTGGTAGTGCATCAGTTCTATCATTTCCAGAACTTCATTTTGATCAACCCCAACACCATATAGTCTACTTTTAGTAAAATTAAACTTGAGACTTGAGGCGAGATTGAAGCATCTCAATATTCGTAATAAGTTTTTTGCATTCATGCATGACCAATCACCAATAATTAGAGCATCATCTGCATACAAAAAGTAAGAGATAACTAGCCATTATTTGGTAACGAACATCATTAAAAATCCTAGAATCTACAGTCGACTTAAAAACTAATGAAAGGCTTCCATGACAATAATGAATAAAAAAGAGACAAAGGGTCAATTTGTCCACGCCTCTAGATGGTTGAAATTCCAGTGTTGAAGACCCATTCACCAAAATTGATAATCTACCCAAATTAAGACAATTACTGACGCATATGCGTCACAACAATGGGAAGACCATTTAATCAAGAATGGAATCCAAAAATTCCCAATTGACCATATCAAACGCCTTTTCAAAATCGATCTTAAAAAGTAGCACCTTCTTTTTTATAGATTTTAACCAGGAGACCATTTCATTCACAATCAGAGGACCATGTAGATAGTTCCTTCATGCCATAAAAGCTAATTCTTTCTCGTTGATTACGAGATTCACAATCAGAGGACCATGTAGATAGTTCCTTCATGCCACAAAAGCTAAGTGTTTCTCGTTGATTACGAGATTAATAATCTTTTTGAGCCTGTTAGCTAAAATCTTCATGAACACCTTGTTTAAGCAACCAACAAGACTAATACGGCGATAATCAGACATATATAAGGGATTAGTGACCTTAGGAATTAATGAGAAGAACACCGATTTACATCCAGGACTTATGGGAACACTTGAGAAGAAATAGTCCAGCAAGTCCATAAAATCACTCTCCAACAAAGACCAGAATGATTTTAGAATGTTAAAAGTAAAACCATCGGGCCCCAGGGATTTGTCCCCCCACCCCCCGATTGCCTCCTTAGTTTCACTATTAGAAAATTAGGTATAAGGGACAAAGCCGCAATTAATCTTACAGCTTTTCAAATTTTACGGCTAATGAACACAAGTCCATCTTTCATAGTTTCAGAAAATCAGGCAGAAAATTGATTAAGGACCTTAGCTTTATTTTCATCATGGGAGGTTGTCCAGACCACATTGTCCGTTAGGCCATTAATTATAGAATTTTTTATGTTGCACCTTATTGTTTATCAAAAGAAAGATGTGTTTTTATCTCCATCCGCAAGCCACTTGACTTTAGCTTTTGTCAAAGGTCTCTTGATTTAGCTAATTCAAGAGCCTTTATTTCCTACTTTCAATTCATTCACCATTCCAACTCCGATTCAGATAAAGGCTAGATTCTACTTGTAATTCTAGATCATTTAATTTAGTTTCAAGATCAGAGGCCCGAGTCATTTTTCGCTTCTTTATCAATATCCTCCACTCTTTAATTGCCTTCTTAACCATTTTAAGCTTGAGCATAAGTCTCTTGTATGGAGGGCCATAAACAGAAGTAGATAAATATCCTGAAGTAACCACCAATTTAAATCTTGGAAGATCAAGCCACGAGTTAAAGCATCAAAACAGGATTGGACCAAAGTTTGCTTCTAATGTTTTGAGAATAAGTGGGCAATGATTAGAACGAGGCAACACAATTAGTGAATTAGAGCAGCATTCGGCCATCGATCCGAGCATACCAAAAACATAGGCAAAAAAACCTATGTTTTGCCAAATTTTGAACCATCATACGACATGTATGTAAAACTATGACACCCCATCGGATATTCAAACAAGCTTGCTTCATGAATGAAAGAGTTGAAGCTGCTTCCATTCAACCCGTTAAATCTAGAATTTAGTCTATCAGAGCGAAAGCTAACCTCATTAAATCTCTAAAACAGATCCATATACCAGGGATACTTGTTTTTAAATGGGTAAGATCATTCCACAGAGACACCCACAAAGTCGGGTCATTTGGAGCATAAATATTGACAACCACCACCTCCGTCTGAATGCTTAGAGATGAGCTAACAACAACCAAATAATGTTTATTCTTAATTACCTGAACTTTATAGAACACACTCGGATTCCACATCAAAGCAAGACCCCTGGAGCTACCAAAGCTTCCACTAACTCTAAACTCAATAGAGAATCGCCCCAGAAACCTAAAAAATCCGAGATCTGGGGGGATCATTTTGGGTCTCCTATAATTCTCCTTTTCTAAACCTTGTACCCAAGATGATGAGGGAGGTAAATGTTGTTTGGTTGAGCCGCGGAATCGAACATGTAGTTGTCGAAAATGGGAATTATCTGGATTACCTTGCGGTCACGTTATCTCCGTGTCAAGATTTTTAAAAAAAATAAACCGTAGTCAATGGGCGGTGGATTGATTTAAAATAAAATTAATTTGAGAACTTATTCGGAGCCTATAAATACAGTTCTGGATTAGTATGATTGGGAAATATCCTATGATTTTAATCCTCTACAAATACCGAATATGGATAAAAGGCAGGCTCGTCGATCCCGAGAAACTAAACGTATTACATCTAGAGACGAGCAAACAGGACCAAAAGAATGTTCAAGATTTCATTGCACTGGACATACATGTGATCGATTGTAAAACTCCACTAGCATCACAACAAACCAACCGCTTAAAATTCTCTCAAGTTGGATCAAGTACCGAAGTTTCTGAAATAGAATATGTATTCGATTTAAATGCCTTTTAGATTACGTTGTTTATATTAATTATGATTTTATATTAAAATGCCTAAATCCTTTTATTTAATATGTATTATATCAAATGGAAAATACGGCGTCTTAATGACATAGTGGCCGCCTATTGAGTACAGGTGGGCGCCTATGACGCAAAGGCGGTTGGCTATTACACAACAGGCATCTGCATATATCAATGGTTCATTATTTTAAACTTTAAAAGTATACACAACATAATTAATAGTTGTTTAAAAAAATAGACATTAGTCATATCATAATCCATACAAATACAAAAAATACTAACTACAATTGATTGTTGCGTAGTGCCACTGATGATCTTTCTTCTTCTAGTACTTTAGATTCGTATAACAGTTTGGCAAATGATCAACGAAACTCCATTGTTGTTTTCTCTGTATTTTCCTTTTCTTTATACAAACCTTCATATCAGTTGGCCTTTGTAAAAATATACAGACCCAAAATATGCAGACCCAAACCCCACAGTCACCTAAGGGTCCACTTTTCTCCGGTTAATTTTCTTTTTCGACAACACATTCAATATGATTTGATGGACTCTCGACCAAACATAGGAGCCATAGTTGAAACTATTCCAAGTGTTAAAATCATCGGCCAACAAGATATGTTCCTCAGCTATGTGTTTGTCATTTTCAACCCTCAAAAACAATGAATACAATAACAACAACAAACTCATACGAACATCTTTATCGCTCAAAAGATCACTAGACACTAATATGAATTCCCTTAATGTCCTAACCTCTACAACTCCGTCAAAGTACTTATCAAACATTCGTTGTTGAAACGATAAACCACCTTTAATTTCATTATTGTCTTCGAGTTTTAACCCTGTATCAAAGAAAACTCTAAGGGTCCAAAACATAAGAAATTATTTGGTTGCAAATGAAAATCAATTCCTTCTAATTCGAGATTTCTATTTTGCAGAATTTGAAATTGAAACATAGCATGCATTAACGAATCGTCCACATGACACTTTTGGACATCTAGATTCAACATTGGGAAAACATTATAGATTCCATATTTGTCGTCTATTTTCGTGCGAAAATATAACACTTGTAATAATGTCAACGCCACTAAAATCTGATCCTAAGTTACAGTCTCCTTACATGATTAGTACAGTTACCAACTTTAGTAGGTAACAAAAGGTAATTCATGGATATGTCATGACTACATAATCTAGGATAGTATTTTATCTTAGATACCTTACTTTTAGTAATGTAGTATTTGTTTAGATGTAAGTTCCAGCTGGTTTTTAAAGTATAACCGGCTATAGATAATAGTATATATAGTTTCTTAATGTAACTCATTATGCATGCTTTTGTAAGATTCTTGTAAACACTGAGTTGAGACTCTTGAAAAACCATTTCTTGTGTTCATTAACTTAGTATATTATCATCAACTTAGTTTGAGATTATGCATCATTACACAAATGAGACTTAGTGAGTTTGAGAGAAAATATTATGTTGAGAGACCAACACCCATCCTGCAATTGGTATCAGAGCATCCAGGCTCTTGATTGTGAGATCTAACCATCCCAAATCACCCTTATTTTTTCATACTCATTCACTATACTCAAATAGACCTCAACCAAAAATATTGTGAGACTGAGATGGGAACTACGACTAAGGCTCCTATTATGACTCCTGATAAATTTAGACACTTGTTCCATCGTATTAAAGGCTTTATCAAGTATCAAGACAGTCGGATGTGGAGATCTATCACTCATGGCCCATACAAGCCAAAAGTGGCATCACTAACTTGTGACAGTGCCATGATTGAAAAGGAAATTAAAGACTACTCAGATAAAGACTTCAAGAAGATGGACATCTATAGCAAAGCAATGGCTGTATTGCTCACTGCCATACCAAATTCCATAATGGTAGGCTTTGAGCATTGCACAAAAGCCAAAGAACTCTTTGATGCTTTGACATTGATGTATTCTGGTTCCTCAGAATCCAAAGAGTCCAAGAAAGGTACTGAAGCAAAAGTTTGAAACTTCACTTATATTATGGGAGAGACTTTAAGCCAACAATATTTCAGATACATGGAC
>BJCO01009627.1:0-10983 GCA_018326465.1 Flaveria floridana
ACACCTCCTCTTTGGTCGTTTTCTTGCTGCTCAAAGAGGTAGAAATCACAACTCATTGTGGCTGTGATTTTATGTAGTTTTACATATCTTATAGCTTGTCTATTCACATATTAAAGATCCTATTGATTTGGGTTTGTTTTATACACTTGTGAGATCACATAATGAACATATTTTCAGCTTTAAAATAAGTTTTAAAGACATATATATATCCGCTGCGTTTTTCTGAATGTTTAAAAGGTTAAACATGGATTTTGTGTTCCTGCAAACCCGACAAAACAATTATTCAACAAAGCTAGATCGACTGGAGGCTTGGTAAGAAATGTATTGCAGAAAGAACAATCAATCTCTGAGCTGTTAAATCCTATGATTGCTCCTGACTCTACAATACCAAGTAAAAATAGTTGCATGGAAGTATGATGAAGTATTTGATGCCTTCTTGATTAAGCGAGTTAATACGGTTTGTGATGTATATCATTTTTACTCAAACATTATCAAGCTTCCAGTTCAAGACCTCAAGGAGTTGAATAAACTACCTTTAATTAATCCAACTTGAGCTAAACGAGTTGATATTTTTGTTGAGCTTTTAAACAGAGGGATAATTCGAGCAAGTGCATTTTCGGAAACGAGATGCTCATAAGAAGATAAAGAATATTTTGCTACTTTGAAGAAGAACATGAAGATTAAAGGGTAACAATCAAAAGACGAACACTTCTTGATTGAATTTGGTGATCAGTACTTTGAGAAAGTAACCACTCCAGGGTTGAAAGTCATAGAAGGGACTCAAAAGTCAAAACCAATCCTGAGATGGTTCTACAACACTGAAACATTTGAGCTCAAACTAGTACGAAATCTCAAGAATTGGGTTAAGGACATGATAAACTTTGTTTGGTGTTTTTAAGCTTAAACTGTTACACCTGAGCTACATTTCTTTCCTATCAGTCCAAAATTTTGAAAGAGTATCTCTAGAGATTGAAGAGAATGATAAGAAATACTTTCTTTCAATCATTAAAGTTATGAATGCTGCAACGGAGAGGATCTTATTAATGAAAGCGTTATCTTATGCTAACATTGTCAAGAAGTATATTAAAGAGATTGAATTTATGAGAATATCAAGTAAAGGCGTGTTGGAGGTGTATTCAAAAGGTAGTTCAAAACCTATCGAGCTATATACCAACATTGATATTACAGGATTATCAAAAGATACACTAGAGGTGATGAACAAGATGGAGATAAAGACAAACAAGGCTAAGCCTGAACAAGGTGTCTTGGCAAGCAAGTTCAAAACTGCAATTGCTAAAGCCATAAAAGAACAAGAGTTATACAAGGAAAAGCCAATGTTTAAGATTAAAGAAGAACCTGAAGATTATTTTGAAGTTTGAAGATGGATGAAAAGAAGAAAGAAGACTGAAGCTGAAAAGATTGAAGTTGAAAAGACTGAAGCTGAAAGAAGACAGATGAATGAAGAAAGTGAAGACAAAGATTAAATAGAAGAATGCATGTAAAGAAAAAGAAGGCAAAGATAAAGAAGACTGAAGATTTTTGAAGACTGAAGACCGTGTAAATCTTAGGGGAGTATTGTTAGTACTTCTTAAAGATTAACATGTTGTCTTTATTTGTCTTTGTATTATAAGTTTTGTCATAGTATAGGTACTAGTCTTGTAAATAGTAGTTCCTTGTTTATTGATAGTATAAATAGCTTAGACTTGTGTGGGTTAGACTAAGACTTTGAACGAACTGCTCTTAAACTTGTAATTGTCTTTGCTATTATCAATAAACTTCTATGAATTTTTGTTGATATTATGCATTGATTTGATTACGGTGTTTGTTTTTGATTGAATTGCCTTCTAATATCATCACAGATCTATACATTTGATCCTATCAAATTCACAAAGATCACCCCTTAGAAAATATCACACATGACCTAAATACCCGACTGACAAGAAGTCAATCAGACATAGCAAACATTTGCTTGTATTCCTGTTTCTTATTCCTAACGATACCCAAAAACGTCACAAAAGCACCAAAAAACAATAATTGGATAGAAGCAATGCAGGAAGAACTATAGCAATTTAGAAAGCAAGAGGTTTGGAAACTGGTTGATCTACATGATGGTCAATGTGTCATAAGCACAAGATGGTTATTCAGAAACAAAGCAGATGACAGAGGAATTGTCATTAGAAACAAAGAAAGGATAATTGCACAAGGATATAGTCAAAAGGAAGGCATTGATTATGATGACATTTTTGCTCCTGTGGCTAGACTTGAAGCCATCTGAGTATTCCTTGCATATGTCGTATCCAAAAACTTCACTATCTTCCAAATGGATGTAAAATATGCATTCCTCTATGGAAAGATAGATGAAGAGGTATATGTTGCTCAACCACCAGGGTTTGAAGATCAAGAATTCCCTCATAGAGTCTACAAGCTAGATTAGGCTCTATATGGTATTCATCAAGCACCTAGGAAGTGGTATTAAACTTTATCAACGTTTCTACCGTAGAATGGGTACACCTGAGGAAAAATAGACCAGACATTGTTCTTAAAGCAGAAAGATCAAGACTTGTTAGCAGTCCAAGTCTCTGTGGATCCAACTTTGCACAGAGTTTGAAACACTTATGCAATCAAATTTCCAAATGAGTTCAATGGGAGAGCTTACCTTTTTCCTTGGTCTTCAAGTTCAACAATCAACTGAAGGAATTTTCATCAACCAAAGCAAGTATGTTCATCAGATATTGATGAAATACAATATGGCCGACTATACATCAATCAAAACACCATTTGCAACCAGTTTGAGGTTTGGACCAGACACAGAAGGCATATCAGTTGAGTAGAAACTTTATAGATCCAAGATAGGCTCACCGATGTACCTAACAGCAAGCAGACCAGACATCATGTATGTAGTTTGCATATGTGCAAGATACCAAGCAGATCCTAAAGAAAGCAGATCCCAAAGAATCACACATCAATGCTATAAAGAGAATCTTTGGATACTTTAAAGGCAAACCAGCACTTGGTTTATGGTATCTCAAAGTTGGAGATTTCTCTTTATATGCATATACAGATAGTGATTATGGTGCATGTAATAACAACAGAAAATCCACTTCTGACGGTTGTTAGTTTCTTGTATCAAGATTGATCTCCTGGCAGTGCAAGAAACAAACAAATGTATCTGTGTCAACAGCTGAAGTAGAATACATAGCTGCTTCTGCATGCTGTTATCAAGTGCTTTGGATTCGAAACCAAATGCTTGACTATGGCTATAATTTTCTTAAAACACCCTTATACATTGATAATACTTGTAACACCCAGATATTTTAAGAGTTGTAAAAAGAAGAATAAAAGGAGGAAATGCAATATAACCCAAGTTGAGGGGTTAAATATGTCAAAAGTACAAAATTTATAATAATTTTATACAAAAGGTGGCATGGCCGCCCATGTTGTCTGCACACTTCATTTCATTCGGGATTTTAGAGAGAGAAATGGAAGAATTCGGAATTTGAAGAAGAAGAACAAGAAGAAGCTGAATTTAAGGTAAGACTTGGTGTTTTTAAGTTGTTCTTGGCTGGATTTAGCGTTTGTTATTTGCTTATATGTGTTCGTGTGTTAGGTTATGTGTTTTGGGGGGTTTTTAGGTGCTTGAGCTCATAGCAAACAGGTTTGAAGAAGTCATAATCAAAGTTGCATAAGGTGGGTTCTAGAACCCCCTTTTTACATGTTTTATACGATTTTGGGGCTGGAAATGCATGTATGAATGTTTTTATAAAAATGGGTTTTCACCCGTATATCTATGTGTGTGTGTGTGAATGTGGGTGAGCTTATGATATGGGTGTTTATGAAGTTATGATGATGCCATGTTCTTATTACGATGCTTAGAGTGTAAGAATGAAGCTTAGAACATGTTAGAATTAAACTTGGGACTGAAATTGTGATGGCTAGTTAAAGTTAGATGCTTTTGTGCCTAAGTCCCATGCGCCTGAACCCATATGCCCAAATTGTGCTCATGCGCCTAGGATAGGCTGAATTTGGCTGTGTCCCAAACGCCTAGATTGCCCATGCGCCCAGGAACTCATGCGCCTGCATAATGCCCATGAGCCTATAATTTTGCCAGAATGACTAAGTGTTGGGCTATGTGCCCCAATAGTGCCCATGCGCCCAGAACGTTTCCCATGCGCCTAAGTGTTCCCATGTGCCTAGAAGGCCATGCGCCTGCATAGTGCTCATGCGCCTAAGACTTGGAAATATTTTTTTCTGAATTTTTGGGGCTAGAAGTTCATACTAAATATATGATTTAAATGACCAAGATTTTAATTGGTTTTAACAAGAAGATCGATTTTTCTATAACAAAATGTGTTATACCAGTTAGGCGCATGGGAAAGGTTCTAGGTGCATGGGCACTATTGGGGAGCATAGCCCAACACTTAGTCATTCTGGCAAAATTCTAGGCGCATGGGTACAACGTAGGCACATGAGTGCCTGGGCACAAGGGCAATCTAGGCGTTTGGGACACTTAGCCAAATTCAACCAGGGGCGTTGCCCCTTGTACCCCACTAGGGGTTGTGGCCCCTAGGACCCTGCTGTCAGGGTCTGCCGCCCCTGAACCACCGGTGTTCCGCAGAGGGTCGGTAATGTTCTATGATGACTTGTACTTGTTGTGCATGTGCTTGTGTATGTGAATGAATGATGCATGATGTATGTTATGTATGATTATGTGTGACAATGTTGTACTTATGTATGATATGTTTCCTTATTTTCCTTATTATGTATTATTCCGTGACCACGTATTATGAGTATGAAATGAACGTGAAGTATTTTGTAAGGTAGAGCGGAAGTTAATGTTAATGATATGTGGAACATAAAGAAAGAAGGAATGCATGCAATAATGAATGAACGGATGTAAGAAAAGTCATGCAAGCAATGTATGTAGGTTCACACCCAATGAAAGGTGTTAGCTCAATTGTGTGTGGGTTTGCTACCCCGAAAGGATGCACACTAGGCTCTAATCCTTGTGATTGACCATACGTATGGGATATTTGCCACTTACCCCGGTATTGTGGTTTGGCCACCGAGCACAATGTATGGGAGTCTATTTATAGACTTCGACCTACTACCCGCTTTATGCATGACGATGTTGTATAGCACATGGCATTGGTCCGAATGAATTTATCCCGGTACTGTGGTCAGGCCACCGGGCACAATGTATAGGAGTCTATTTATAGACTTCAACCCAGTACCCGCTTTATGCATGATGGTGGGGTATAACCAGTGGCATTGGCCCGGAACGTAAGGAAGATAAAGATGAATGTACGTGAAGTATGGTAAGGAAGATAAATAATGATAATGATGACATACGATGATGAATGAACGTAAGTTAACCAACGAATGATGACGTACATTGAATGAAGGATAATAAATGATAATGGAAGATATTAATGATATTATCTATTTGTACGTATGATGCATGATCGCGTATGAAAGTAATGAAAGGTTTTAACGAAAGTAAAGTATGTTAAGTTTTTATAAAACTAGGACTGACTCAGCAACGCTTACTTTTATTCATTTTCCAGTTCGCAGGTGATTGTTGCTGAAGATGGCACGGGGCAACTACTTGTAATTTTTATAATGACATCCATTTGTATAACAATGATTTTTTTGTGATGTAATGCAAATTATGATATTTTATAATAGTTAAGTACATTGTGTTGTTTTGCAAAAGCTGTCATTAAATAAATGTGTGATTTATGTGCGATGAATGACCAACCGTAAGCGTCCCGGGAACGGGGCCTTACAATACTGCTGCCATGTTTATAACTGACAATCCAATTCAACATTCCAAAACAAAACACATATCATATATAACTTTCTGAGAGATTGTTCAAAAAAGCGTCTGATAAAGTTGATCAATGTCCATACAGACAACCAGTTGGCTGACCTCTTTCCTAAATTTGATTCAACCAGATTTAAATTTTTAGTTCAGTCACTTGGTATGATCAACTATGAACCTGTTGGACTTAACAAAGTGCATTAAGAATTAATGCAAGAAAGTATGATACTTGCCATTATCAAACAATCAACCAATTGTGTTTTAACATACAAATCGTACATTAGAAATACATTAACATCATTAACATTCATAATAATCACTAGCATTTATGTAAATTTCATTTTTTCAGATTTGTAGATAAAGATATTCTACAGTGGATGAAGAAGTCCAATGCGGATGAAGATATTCTAATGCGGATGAAGAAGTTCTACAGTGGATGAAGAATATGTTCACACAGCGGATGAAGCCTCTACTCCCACAGCGGATGAAGAGCTTCACAGCGGATGAAGAGTTCTTTTCCCATAGCGGATGAAGAACAACTTCCCACAGCGGATGACCTCCACAGCAAATGAGCTATTCCCACAGCGGATGAATAAATTCACCACAGCGGATAAACAAACTGCTCTTACAGCGGATGAATAGCTTCTCCACAGCGGATAATTTATTCCCATAGTGGATGACTTAGATAATTAGGATTATTTTTATGTAATTTTTATTTACATAAAGGTAGATTAGTAATTGTATATAGCTTTTGTGTATAGGCTATAAATAGAACTATACCCTAATCCTTTGTAAGCTTTTGAACGAATTGTCAATCAAACAAGCAGCTTTATTCTTGTGCATTCTAATACACAACATACACACATAAACACACACATAAACACGCTGAAATCATACACACTAATCATGGGTTTCACCACTATGGTTAGTGTTTGTTAATTTGTGAGAGATTTGCAAAGATCTTTAGAGAAATCAACCTCGTCATATGGAATATTGTTCTTTCAAAGTTCATGTTCAATATGCTTGACTAAGTTAATTTTCATCAGGTGGTATCAGAGCCATGGCTCAATCAAACATTGATTTCGATCCTCTCAATCATCAAACATGATTTCAGTGGTTCATTAGCTTCAAAACACACATTCTACAATCTGTTCAAACATCAAAACTCATCTTCTTCTACTCATAACATTCATTGAATGGAAATAAACATGATTTTTTAATCTATTTATGCATTTTGAAGAAGTGTTTTTGATTTTATAGATTGAGATTTCAAACAAACAAGTTTTCTGTGGATTATTTGATATAACGATACATGGGCATTGTTTATCATTGTCCAAAACATCATCAAACAGAAGGTTTTCAAGTTGAAGAACTCTTAAAAGTGTGAAAACCCTAATCGGAGTTTTAGGGTTTTTGACACTGTTCTTGTGTTTTTCCTTGAATCCACTGCATTTATTGAATATTCTAAATTCATTAGAGTGTTCATTATCACCATAATATAGCGACAACCTCACTAGAAACACTTTTTATTCAAAATTCAATCACTGGATTGAATATTTTGCATAATCATCAAACAAAAACCTTAAAAACCCTAGTGTTTTTGTACACAATTCACGGGAATTTTGCTTTTGTTCTCGAACATTCATCAGCAAAATTTTGTCTTGGGCAAAAAGTTTTTAAAACAAACTTTTTCATCTAAAAAGTTAACAAACAAGAGACAAATTGTTGTTTTTAGGGTTTTGTGTAAAAAGAGAATCTTGACTTTAGGAAAATAACAAAAAACAACATCATTCTTTCTAAAATCCATCTTGTCAACCGTGACAAAAAAGAAACAAATCATCAGACATTAATTAAATAATTAATTAATTCCTTTATTTCGTAAACTATTAAAATTAATTAGTTTATCAATTTATCAAACAAATCCTAGAGACAAATTAGGATTAATTAAATTTTAACATCGGATTAAAATTTAAAACAATCAGGTTAACTTAATTTTAAGTTAAAATCAAACAAACATGTCTGATGAACTTTCAGGAACCAACAGTAGTTTCAAACCACCTGGACTGAAAAACAAAGCAGATTTCAAGCAATGGAAGATAATGTTTCGTAACTGGATTATCTTTCAATACCCAAATTTGTGGACTTCCATAACAGAAGGACCTTACATTCCAGTGAACCTGGGTCCAGGCTACAACACACAAAAACCAGTAAGTCTGAAGAACGTGGCTGGTGATGAACTAAAGAAGGTGAAAACAGACATGAAAGCATATAATATTCTGGCAATGACATTGCCATTTGGAATCTTAACACGGGTTGAGAATTTTAAAACAGCCAATGAACTGTGGAAAGTTCTTCACATAATGTGTGAAGGTAGTGATGAAATAAGAGAAAGCAAGAAAGAAAAACTACAGACACAGTATGAAACTTTCCATCACGATCAGGGAGAATCTATTCCCCAACAACTTCACATATTCGTACAATTGATAAATGAGATGATTGTTTATGGTCTCAAATACGAATCTGCTGAAATAAACAAAAGATGTTGCATACCATGCCTGAGAGTTGGACTCAATCAGTGTCACTCATGAAAGCAACATTAGATCTGGGAGCACTATCATTAGATTCTCTGGTGGCTAAGGTGGAGGCACTAGAGTTAGACGAAAAGTCCAGAAACAACAACACTATTAGACATGTAGAAGCATACAAGTTCAAAAAACTATAACATACAGACAATGCTTTCTTCACAAGCACTGGTGAAGATGAAGATGAAGAATTCTTAGACACTAGTGAGACATCATTCTTCTCTGCACCAGATTCATCCAACAACATACAAAAGTCTAAGAAGAGTGGTGTTCATGCTTCTCATGAAACAACTCCTCAAAGCAAACATAATCAACATCATCATGCTTCAAGCTCAAGCAAGCAACAACAGACAAAGCATCAAAACATACACAAGTTTGATAAGCATATTGATGCTCTCACTATCATTCTTCAAAGTGAAGAGCAGAAGGCAGCTTATGCCACGTTTTCAACTAGTTTTAAAGCTTATTTAGGTGCAAATCTCACACCCTCTCAGATCATTCAACAAGATTTGGAGGAACTTCCACCAGAAATGGTTGAAGAAATAGATCTTCAGTGGTCTATGGCAATGATTGCATATAGATCAAAAAGGTTTCTACAAAGAAACAGAGGGCTGAGCATGGACAAGAAAACAAAGACTGGTTTTGATAAAACCAAGGTTAGATGCTACAATTGTCAACTATATGGACATTTTTCAAGAGAATGCCAACAACCAAGAGTTGACAGAAACAACAATAAAACACAAGCATCAATCAACTTCCATTCAAACAGACAGATCCCACATCCAATCAGTATCCCTGCTGCACCAACCCCACCATAAATCACACAATATATTCCAAATCAGCAATCCCAATCATCAGCCATGATCATTAAGAAGAATGGTGAATGTGACTGGAGCATGTATGAAGCTGAAATTCAATCTCCAGATCATGCCCTCATGGTAGACATTGAAAACAAAATTTCAGAAATCCTAAAAGAGTTAAAGGACAACCTCTGCACACAAGCATGCATAGATGAAGTCAATAGATACAAAGAACATGCAGATAAGCTTTCAAAGAAAGTAATTGAAATAAACATTTTAAATGAAAGTCCTAAGTCAGAACAAAAACAATATGGCATCAAAATACTTTCATTACAAAATGATTTGGACAAATTAATGTCTGAAAAGCTAACACTTGCAGCTCAAATTGAGCAACTCTCTGTATCATTGACTTAATCTAAAACATACTGGCTGAAACTGAAGTGAAACTTCAGAAGTTTTAGGCAAGTAACAAGAAGTTTGAAAACTTCTTGCACAACAATGGGCTTTTAAAGACCCATCAGGTTTAGGATATAACAAAGTAAATCCACCATACAATGATAACTATATTCCTTTACCTGATTCAATGACTAACAACAAGGTGAGTCACTTGACCTACATGACAGAACAGATGATTCAAAACCATCATCGTCAACTTCATCAAAATCATCATTAACAGCAAAAACACCTTTGATAAAATTTGTTAAAAGTCAAGCTTCACCACAAATTAAACCTATAGATTTCTATCAAGGTGAAAATAATGAATATGAAAATGTAACAAGTGATGATGACATTGATCTTCTGGATGAGGATTCAGATCAGCCATTTACTGAAACTCAAAAGGTTTCAAGTATGGCTGATATTCCAAACAAACAATCACAAGGATTTGACATTTGTTCAGGTGGAAGAAAGGTTGTGCCTTCCACTAGTTCTTGTAAACAAACAAACAAAGGGAAAGGTAAAGTCCCTATGCATCCAAAACAAACAATAGTCATTTTTGAAATTCCTTCCAATTCAAATTTGAAACCAAAGGTGATGAATAAACAAACAAACATAACTTTGCCATACTATGAGTGGTATGATCAATACACCCATTCAACTGAAAGTGCAGATATGGAAAATATAAGTACTATAACATGAACAATCACAGTACTGAAACATGTTATTTTCATAATTATTGCTCTATTTGTGAAAGGAACAATCACAGCACTGCAAATTGTTACTTCAATAAGAAGAACAAGAAGCAAAACAAACAAGCTCAGGGTGAAAAATCATTCAAGAAACAAACAGTTGCTCCTAAACAGAGCAAAGTAGGAGTACAAAGACCTATTCCTCATTAGAAAATTGTTTTAAATAATGACAAATCATTTTATGACAATTTTCAAAACTCATCAAGGAGACATAAGTCGCAAATCAGACAAAACCAAGACAATAGCTCATAAAAGAGAAGAGCTCAAAGCACTTGTCCTAATAGAGCTAAGACCAACCAAAGGAAATATAGTGTACCTAGGGCTCCTAAAGTAACAGACAATGTTTTCTTGGAAGAAATATGTGTTGTTGGAAAAGAAGGAAAACCCAAGACCATCTTGGCTTGGGTTGCACCATCTAACTGATTTCTGTGTTTTCTCAGGGACATCAAAGAAGGCCTGAAAACATCTGGTATGTTGACAATAGATGCTCCCTACATATGATAGGAAATTGTTCCCTCCTTCAGGATTTTAAGAGCAAACATGGAGGAAATGTAGCCTTTGGCGGTGATAAGACAGGTGGAAAGATAACTGGT
>BJCO01010269.1:0-14838 GCA_018326465.1 Flaveria floridana
TATATATATATATATATATATATTCACACAAGACTACATATAAAAGCATCTACGTCCGCTCGCCTTGTTATATGCATGTATAGGCCCAACTTGTATTCGACTATACACTACTAAATATCAATAAAATAGGAGCACATCAAGTTATATTATGTCTGAAGTTTGTTTAACGCAACATGAATAATATTTTACTTAGTCATTCTAAGGCGTCCCAGCGGTAGAACGTTTGGGTTCTCTGGTAGAGATCCGGGTACGATCTTCACCGTGTAAACACTTAGGGTGACCAGTCTACGATGATTGATGAATGTCAAATTAAGGTCTGAGCGTAGTGCAGTTGCGATATCAGTTCGAACCTCACCCTTTGGCTTTGGTTAGAGCCATGAGTCGGTTGGATCTTGCAACATTCTAGGACGAACGTACCACAAGCCGGTCAGCTAGGACGATGACACACATTTTTCTTTTTAAAAATATTTACTCAAACATTCAAAAGTGATTTAGGTGAAATTTACATCCAAGTAGTCAAGCACCCCCATTAAACTGACAAAACCTGAGCAATAACAAAACTGTCAGATTAAAGCTTAAACAGTAAAGACAAAGTAAACAGAAGAACAGCGGTATGTGAAGATGCAGCACACACTTCAAAACAGAGCAGAAAACATGAAGTCAAAATTAGAATTCTCCATTAATTACATGTCTTTAAATAAAGCTGTAACAGTTGCAGATAAACACATTCATGAAGAAAACATTGAGAGTTTGATAAATTTAAAGCTAAAATTTAAACCCCATTTGACCATTTATCAATAAGATCAACAAAAACAAAAACTTTTCAAGTTTTAGATTCAATCTGATCACCATCAGAAACCTCAATTTGACTAAAATCATCTTAATCATCATCATCTTCATCATCGTCGTCGTCATCGTCAGTTGGTGCGGGAAGATTAAGATCAATTAGACGAATGCTCTGTTTTACCACATGTTTAGCAGCAACATGTGATCTCTTATGGCCACCTAGAGCTTGACCAGAAGCAAACACTTTGAAACACACATGACACTCATGAATTTTATCTTCAACAGATACATTAAGCGTCAGCTGATTGTTGTTACGGTGAAATTGATGATTCAGTTTAATCTTCTTGTGACTTGCTATATGCCCACCAAGTGCTTGATATGATCGGAAACTTTTGTCACACGTTTCACATCTGTAATTGCTTCTCACCGGAGTTCGTTTAACATTCACAACCTCTATACCCGAATCCGATTCCGATTGATCATGAACATCTTCTTCTTCTTCGTGGGTCCATTTATCTCGTGATAACATCATCAAACAGTAGGCAACAACTTCTTCAGGTGAAGCATCAGAGATTGAAGATTCCGATCGATTAGCTTCAAGAAAATGTTGTTGATCAGCGAACCATGAGCTTTCGGGCCTCCGAACCCGCTTCGATCGTTTTCGGACGCTGGTGGTTCTTGAAAACTCTGTTTTGATAAATTCCGACGATGAAAGAGATGACGACGGCGGCGACGGCGACGGCGACGCTGACTGGGGCGGTGGTTCGGGTGTGGGGTTGAGGTAAAGATTAAGCATGTGAGATTTCATATGGCCTCCTAAAGCTCTGCCATTAGTAAAGGTCTTTAGACAGAGGTTGCACCTGTGTTTCTCCATTGTTACAAGTTCTCTCATTGAAAGTATGTGTGGTTTATGGGTTTGTATAGTATGAAGCTGAAGTAAAGAGTGCGTTGAAACTTTAAGGAGTAGGTGACAAGCATTCCTTTACCAAGAGTAATAAACAAAAGTAATTGAATTAATATCAATAACTTTTTTTAAACGGCAAATGAATATTTTATGGCCGGTCAATCGGGTAAATTTATTGACAAAAAGTCACCACGTCTGTAAAGACACATAACGCTGATGACTCGGCCCCTATCATTTCAGAAAAAACCCATAATTTAAAGTTTCACTATGATTAAACCCATGACCCACTTCACATAATAAGAATCTAACCCATAATCTTTACTTTGAAAAACTGTCTACTCCCAAACCAATTAATAACAATAACTAACCATAGAATTAATTATGAACTTAATAGTGTGTTTTGCTTTTCAATATATATATATTTTTTGTATTTTGTATTGTTTACTTCGTTTCAAAGCAAGTGTTAAGTAGAAAAGAAACTCCTTTCTTGACTTGTTGACATTGTAGCATTAATGATTGATTTAAAAAAATATACATGAGTTTAAATTTTTATAAATGTAAGTTAAGAGATTGTATTTATGAGTAAAGAACACTTACAAAATTAAAAAAAAATAGAAACAGACAATTTAATTAAATGTGTAGTTATTGCATTTTAATAAGTAAATATTCAGTTTAGCATTTAGCGCATGTGATGTTAAAAACATGTAATGAGTATAAGTTTATTTAAGACAATTTTATAAACTAAAAAATAAGTATCAAATATACACACCACATGATTTAAATTCATAACATTTTATTTGGAAGCAAGTCATTTACCACCAACTTATCTCTGGCCTATAATCAATATACTAAAGTGATAACATATAATATAAATATTAAATATAAAGGTAAAACCATAGTGGTTGATAAATTATGTTAGAAGTAAATATTCTTGGAGGAAGTTGCTTTTAGTTAATTTGTTCTCTGCAATTTTTTTTATTTTTCCTCTTAATCTTTAAAGTGTTATGTTTCAGATTTTTTGTTTCGACGTGAATGTTTTTATCATCATTTCAATTTTTATGATTATCACAAGTGAATACTGACGCACTTATATTTGTGAGTGTTTCAATGTTAATTTTTAGCGCTGCTAAATTCGAATATATATAATTCATCAAAACCGAGCCTTATAGGTTTAAAACCCATACCAAATAGAGTACTTGTATCTAGACGCTCTTTTAAATAATACATATTTCAAATTATTTAGAATTCCATTACTCTAAGCACGCACACGGCACAACATTACAAAAAAGCATTTGTTGGTTATTAATGGTCTTCGGAGCTAATGTATATTTCTTATAATTTGTAATTATTCATTGATACATCAATAAACTAATTAGCTCTTGAAAAAAAAAGAATAAATCATTCAACACCTTACACCTCCTCTATATTTCGTGAACCATTTCTATTAGATACATGTCTAATAGAGCCATTTCTATTAGATTAAGAAACTAATTAATCTCAAATTTATATTAAAAATGGCTCCACCAAAAGACTAGAGTTGCTTGTTAGCATGTACACCCACACCAAACAGCTCACGTGCATGCATTGTAAGTATGGAGTGTGTTGCGCACAGTGGGTGATCACGGGCATTGATTTTCCCACTCATGATCCAGGCATAATGGATTGGGTCCACGGTTATATATAAATGTAGTTGTTACTCTGACTTTTAACGACTCGACTTATTTACATCCTTAATTAGTGATAGAAATGTGTAAATTGGATCCTCGTAGGTACGTGTGTGTATCAGGTGCAATCTGATACAAAAGAGTGACGGGGAAGTTGGAGAAGGAGGGGGGATGACGTCAAAGTAAGTTAATATGTGATCTTTTGAAAATCACGTCATCTTATGTAATTATCCGATCGATTACATGTTTCTGCCTCTAGCAAGAGTTTATTTGTCCGTGACTTGCATCCGCTTTAGGAGACGTGCATTTTTTTATTTTGTTTTTTATTAGAAATGATATAATGTTGTTTAACATCATATTATTATTTATTTTAACGTCTGATATCGATAGTAGCTAATGTGACAAAAAGATTAAATTCATAGTTTCTTCTAATTAAAATTAATATTCAAAATAAGAACATAACTAACTAGTCTTCCTTGTTATTGAAACTTGTATTTAAATTATATAATTTCTAAATTTTATTTGTTGTTATAGAGTTTTAGACATCGAGTGGGTGTGTTGCGATCAGGTGATGTCAGCGAGATCTACTCTCTCACATGCTTTAATCATGATCTAACAACTTGGTTTTCCTGTGAAACTCTTGTTTGATAGCCAAATTAACTCGAACTTATTGTCTTTATGTTTTTATTTAGTTTTTAAAACACAATATTTCAAATTTGTTTACCTGTTTTTACTTGGGTTGCGTATTAGTAATCAACATAAAATTTTACTTCATTAACATACTTTTATAACAATAACCTTTATAAAAGCTATTATTTTTGCATTTTGGATATACCGACGAACCTAGATCATGGATATGGGTGTCAATCAACACCCACTGTATAATATATGTAATTTATACATGATCGACACTTAATATATTATAACACCGACATCCATGAAAACTTTTACGATCAATGACATGAAAAAAAATTAATTAAAATTTATAATTTTATAAACTTTATTTGTTAAAATAATGTATATACATAATATTAATCACATTTGAATTAACAAATACAATCTATTAATAACTAAATCCAACTACTTAATACCCATTTATCGAATTGTTTTAAGACCATACCATATCCAAACCAAATAAGCATTTATTCATGTCCTAATTCCCCTCAAAATTCTCAAAACCAGTCAATTTTGAAACGCTACCCTAGTCGAGAACCAATTTACCCATAGTCCCATACCATTATGTTGCCGCCACTACTCCTCACCAGGCCATCAATGCTCTCTCCTCGGCAACTATCCTCCTTTTCGACCCAACATACAAGTATAGCCATCAATATTCGTGTTTGAGTTGTTTGATTCCTTTATTTTTTAAATTATCTAAATGTTTAGATTTTATTATTACTTTGTTGTCAAGTGTTAATTCGTTGAATGCTACTTTTATGCATTATGAAAAACCGGCACCTAATAAAAACTCACTGTGCTAAAATCAAAAGCCTTAGGTCTACATCCAAAATAAATTTATGAACCTAATAAAAACTCGTTATAATCATGTATGCTTATATGTCACTTGGAGACATTCACTATTTTTAATAAAATAGGATTTTCAAGTCCTTCTATTGCCATTACTTCCATATTATACAGAGAGAGATTCTTTCATATTAGTGTGATCTCTTATCTTACATTAACATGTATGATGTATGTACCAATAGTTCTTAAAATTAAAAGCAGAAAGGTGGATTAGTGAATATAAGAGTGTTAAGTGTAGTTAGTATTTCACTTTTGGACCTAAATGGTATTTTGCCTTTTGAGATGTTAGTCTTTTGGCTTATGAGTTAAGAAGCTTCAATTCATGTCTTCATGGTGTCAACCTCAACTTTTTGTGAAAAGAAGTAAAGGCGGATGGTCAAACTTTTCAACTTCTCAAGTATTTGTTCGGTCAACTATGCGTTCAACTTTATTTCCCTTTACATAAATTCAAGCTTTAATTTATAAGTTATAACCGAAATAAAAGTACAAGTGCACATGTGTATATATCATATAATATATGTTCTACATACATGTCATGTATGACTCCTGTTGATAGAACATCTATTACCCGCTATTTGCTAATTACTAGGCCAATTAATTAATTAGTTCATACATTTTTTTTAACACTCCCAAATTTTCAATGATAAAATTTATCACATCTTATATTTTAAAAAAAATAGTACCGTAATCTTTTTATTGAAAAATACATCAATTACAATCAAGATGTCTCAATAGGGAATATATTGATTAATTAAATTTTGTATTTTTTTATAATCAACTAGCTATGATATTGGGGATTCATGAACGAAGACCACCCTAGGTCACACTAGCCACTACACATGGATGTGGTTAGTCTTTACTTGCAAGACATAGGTCTTTAATTCAGAAGCCATGGTATTCTTCAATAAAATATAGAAAAATAAAAGCATCATATCTTTTTTAGGTACTGGTCCAGTCTCATCCGTTTCTCCCATTTATGTCAAAGATTACATTAATGTCAACTTATTCCTACAGAATTCTATCATTTTCGATTTTTATTTTATTGATAGATTGTACATATGGAAGAAAAAGTAGCTATACAAAAAAAAGTAATCTGAAGAGTGTATCTATATGATTACAACTTTCTAAATCACTTAACTTCATTTAAACACCAAGATATTATTTTAGGTTTTAACATGTAATGAAGTCCAAATAGTGTAACTGTTTGTTGAAATCGTGGTGCAGAAAGTCAGTAGACATCCTGCTTATAAAATTGCAAATTTCCAACTAAAAGTTGTATGTTTAAATCATGTAAACTGCAGATAAGATGACCGCCAGGATCGATATAGAGTAGAGAACATGCTTGTCAGTAAAAAACTATGATAAAAATCAAAATCATGATATTATCATCATTAGTTATTGGGTTAACGGCTAATTAAGATATTGACATATTAAGTGGTTGAAACTCCCCCTTATTTTAGCCGCACATGTCATCCTTTCCAAAGTTTGACAATGCATGTGTGATAATTTCTTTAGGGTTTTTGTCATTTTCAAGTATTTAAATTAGATTGGAAATGTAATCTTAGCATAATAATATTAACTTAATTAGTTTATAAATAATCACATAGATGTTATTTTTTTAACTTATAAGCTCCGATTAAATTGAAATACAATTATTTATAAAAATGCATTAAAACCCAAAAAACGAATGTGTCAGTTAGATAAGGAAAAAAAAACCATTCCAGACCCAACCCCTCCTACCCAACCCGTACCTGAACCAATTCCAAATTGGTACCAAGAAGAACTGAACCAATCAAACCCGCTCAAACCGATAAACCAATCTACAAATCGAACTGAACCAGAGTCGGTTTTAACTTATAACAACTTTGATTTATAACCAATACCTATAGAAACCAAAAAAAAAGTTGGTGCACCTCTAGGCTCTACTCTCAAAGTCTCAAGTCTCAATTGCAAGCAATTGCTTGTTAAACAGTTGGGCTAGCCTTTTAGATAGCTGGACCGAAATTAAAAAAAAGAAAAGAAAAGAAGTAAAAAAACTAGTGGGCTGGGCTGAAGAAGTTAAAAACTAGTGGTCTGGGCTGAAGAAGTTAAAAACTAGTGGGCTGGGCTGAAGACTGTTTAAATGTTCACACAAAAAGTGCGGCCTAGCAGGCCCAGCTATCGAATCAAAAAGATATAAAAGAAACAAGAAGATCGTACGTATTACGTAACTTAGGGTAGTGATCTTCATTAGGGTTTCATCTTCTTAAATCTTAATCTTAATCTTAATCAGAAACGTTAATCCGAGGGTTGTTTTCATCACCATCACCATGGCCTTCAATTCAAATGCATGCCTATACATATATACATACGCGTCTTTGTTTTTCATCGATTGATTGATTAATTTGCTAATTAACTAATTTCTACCTGTTGTCATTGATCAGTAAGAATAAGATGAGGGCATCTTCAATACCTATGAGGACGAATGTAAGATCGAATTGACTACTATTTAATTCATTATAAATCAATCAGATTAATTAACGTTATTAATTTGTTGGTTTTTGACTTGAATTGAAGGTAGTGAGGTTAAAGGACATATATGAAGTGGAATCAGTATGCCATATCATTCTATCTTAAAATGTGTACCTGCTTTCATGTCGATTATAAGAATTTAGAGGCCACTACTTCTCATCAGGATGATGATGATGATGAAAGTGATGATGATGAAAATGAGGACAAACCAGCGTTGCCCTTGACAAAAGAGGTGAAGTGTTAACAAAAGAAGGTACTTTAATTGTATATCATAATCACATACACCTGTTAATTGATAATAGAGTTATACAACTGACAACAAGGGTTTTTTAATTAATTAGGAAGTTAATTATGTTGGTGATTTATTATAGGATTGTAGCTAGCTAGCATGTGTTGTAACAAGAAGCATGTATAGCCTAAAATTTTAATCAGTTTAGAGGGCTATTATACATCAACTTTAATGTATTTGCTTTGATTTTTTAGGAAGAGCATATGGGCATATATATATATAGTCTTGGTTAATCTCTTATGATATTTGAATCAGTACGCAGGCAGGCGGAGATTCCCCGAGGGGCCATTCGAATTGGGTTGTTATTCTCCTGGGATCAAACCTGATTGTATTCCATATCAGTTGTATCTGTTGGTTAAGGAAGCGGTTGATATCATGAACCGCGACATGAACAACACCGATGATCTGAATTTAGTTGAGCAAAAAATTAGTGTTTTTTGTACCTACTTCCACTCTCATCTGCCTACTGGCTGGAACTAGTATGATCGCTGCACCCTTTAAATTTCTTTTTCTAAAAAATCTTCCCTCTTTATTATTATTGTAAATTTTATACGCTCACATATTATTATTATTATTATTTAATTTTTGCAGCAAGCGGGACAATGCGAGCTCTCTATTGCGGGCTACGAGACCAAGCAGGGTGGGCACATATACAATATGGGCGGTTACTATGACAACCCGTATTTTTCATGTTAACACCATCAAACCAACCTTTATTACTTTAGCATCCCACACAAACTATCAAATTACGTTTGGTTTAAGTTAATTATATTAACTTGAGGGTCTTTGTGCTAATTGAGAAACAAGAGGAACTGAGTTGACATTAATCAAAGTTACAAATTTTTTTTAATAACCACCCAACCCTCCATCCCGTTTCCTCACTCCCACAACCCTAAACTACCAAAGCCACCGAAACCCTCCCCTCCTCTCTGCCGTCGACCTCTTCCTTTGCGCAAGTATCACCCGACAGCCCTCATTCGCGATCTCAAGCCTCCGACAGCTTTCCGTTTCACACGACGATCCCCTTGCGGCCTTCTACGTGATCGAATGACATCGCAATCAAACAACTCTCTTCGCTTTCAACCGCGAGCGTCCGACGACAGTGAACAGTGACCAAATCAAACCCGCATCTTGTTCGGTACGGTTCTCTCTCTCGTTATTTCTCGTTCGAAACATTTTGGTGTGGGGGAACCGATGGGTATTGATGTTGTGAAGCAGTTGGGTAACAATGGTTGGTTTTGGTTGGATGCATGATTATGATGTATATGTGTATTGTGTGATGCTTTTGTGTGAATTCATGCATTCGTGATGCGTGTGTGTGTGCATAACAGGTAGTGCATGGAGTGTACGTAATGTATATTATATTATATTATGTATGGGAGTATAATATATACATGGTTGTGTTATGTATAAGATATATAATGTGTGAATATGTTATGCATATAGTACATTTACATGGTGGGTGTAATATATGATGTATATTAGATATATGTGTTATATATGCAAATTTAGGAGGTGTTTAAATCCATATAGTTATGTGTATGCCACAAGTGCATTACGTATTAATCATTTTTTATGATGCATGGGATTGTGTGAGAGTATGTGGGCTTGGGAATGAGATATATCGATGACTCGCATCGTAATCGAGACGTGAAACCGTAAAATTCCCGTATTTATAATTAATATTAATAAATATTAAATGTGCATTCAGGTTATTTGAAAACCTAATGGTTTGTGCTTGCATTACGTGATTGGCTGTGATTATAAGGTGAGTTCTCAACCACACTTTACTTGTATTCTTCGGGGGAGAGAAACGTGTGTTTCAAACGTATTTTTATTTGATTAATATTACTGTAATGTCACTTGCTTACTAGTGTTATACCAACTTAAATTGACCTAATTTCTGTTCCTGTGGCCTTGTAACCACAGCCGAGGCCTTCATTTACATTGTCAGCTTTGGTTGCGAACTTTATACACTTAGTAACTTGTTAAGTAGATTAGCTATCTATTGATATTGTTTTGTTTACTGTATCTGCATTCTATTATGTACTGTTTATCAAAACCTGTAAACTCATCAACCTTGTGTTGGTACTTTAGCATGTTTCTTTCAGGTTCTTAAGGTGCACGCAATTAGGATCACCTCATCATTGCATTCATCATAGTTGGGTCTAATGAATGATTTTACATTTTCTACAAATTATTCTATATTTGGTTTGCGCGTGTTTACGCCATTTGATTTACAAAGTATGTTGCTTCCGCAATTACTTTCACGTTAACGTATTTAACTCTGTTTTTAGGAAATTCTAATGTTTACGAGCAATTACGTTTTGTAATTGTTGTGTCGTTTGGTGTAACTAATGGCTGAGATCCTAGTATGTCACGCGCCTAATGGTAATACCTCGTTTTTGGAAATTAAGGGTGTGACAGATTGGTATCAGAGCCGATGGTTATAGCGAACTAAAATAAATTTACATTGCGTTTAGACTATAGCCTGATGCCTTAGTTACACACACATAGACACGTTTAGCTTCATTAGTTGTTCTTGCCTATTCGTTTTACGTGCTGGATTGCTTGCTTTTGCTCATTCCTGTGAGCAGTTCTTTGTAGAAATGGTATCATCTATGTTTGCACCTTCATCTTCTTCTCGGGGAAAGAGACCCATCTATTATGATTCTATACCTCAACCTACAGGACCGTACGAGTGGCCCATGCGTCATAACAATAATGAGGAGTTCGATTATGACCAACCGTTGCTTTACCATAATACCCACCAGTTCATAAGTGGAAATACTATCCTCAATACATGACTAGGCTAGTTTAGGAGAAGAATGTTCCTTTACCTCTTAAAATTCAGCCTCGTACTAGGTCCACCTCGGCTAGGAACCCTGACGTACTTACCTTACCTCCCCTTCCCTATCCTCCTGAGCAGGCCATGGCTGCTATGGCAGCCACTTTACATCTTGAGCATAAATATGTTGCTAAGTTACGGGATGATAACAAAGAGTTGAATAAAATAGTATGGGTATCAGCTGAAGAAATCAAGGAATTAAATACATGGTTCGACGCGTTGGTGGATCACCATAACAATCAGGTGGATCGTGTCACTAGTTTAGTCTAGCGTGTGAATGGTGGTGAACAGCTACTCAAAAACCTAGAGGGTCAAGTCATCGCGTTGAATGTAGTGCCGGAACCTGAAGAAGAAGAACCAGAGGCACCGGAGGAGGATCCTGAGAAGGAGCCTGAGGACGAGCCAGAAAACAGTGCGAGATCCATTAACCCTCTAGGTTTTCAAGTCATTCACCACCACTGACACGCTCGACCAATCTAGTGACACGATCCACCTGATTGTTGTAGTGACTCACGAATTCGTCGAACCGTCTCTTTAATTTCTTGATTTCCTCAGTTGACTCTCGTGCTATTTTTTTCAGCATTCTATTTCGTCCCACAGTTTGAAAGCGCGTTTGGCGCTCCAGATGTAGAGTGGCAGCCATAGCTGTCATGGCCTGCTTGGGGGGACAAGGAAGGAGAGGTAAAGTAGGTGCATTGGGGTTTCTAGCCGGAGTGGACCTAGTACGAGGCCGTCTCTCAGGTGGTAAAGGAACATTCTTCTCTTGAACCAAACTGGTCATGTACTGTGGATAGTATTCCCACCTATGAACTGGTGGGTACTGAGGTAAAGCAAACGACTGGTCATAATCAAACTCCTCGTTGTTGTTATGACGAAGTAGCCACTCGTACGGGCCCATAGGTTGAGGTATAGAAATCATAATAGATGAGTCTCTTTCCTCGAGAAGAAGATGAAGGCGCAGAGAAGATGATACCATTTGTACAAAGAACCGCTCACAGGAATGAGCAAAAGCAAGCAATCCAGCACGTAAAAGCAAACATGCAATTCAAATGAAATGCAAAATTCATTTTGATTCACTATAACCATTGGCTCTGATACCAATATTTCACACCCTTAGTTTTCACAAACGGGGTATTACCATTAGCTGCGTGACATACCAGGATCTCAGTCACTAGTTACACCAAAAGACATAACAGTTACAAACATAATTACTCGTTAACATTAAACTTTCCCAAATCAAAGTTAAATACGAAAATATGAAAGTAAATGCGGAAGTGTATTAGTTTGTAATCCAAATGGCCCAAACACGCGCAAAACTAATAAATGTAGAAAATTTAAATGAATTTAGTTGACCCAACAAGATGAATGCTATGACGCAGTGATCCTAACAATGCTCGCTTAAGAACTTGAGAGAAACATGCTAAAGTGTCAACAATAGGTTGGTGAGTTCACAGGTTTTAATAAACAGAACATAATATAAACAGATACACTAAATAAAATAGTATAAGTAGATAGCTAGTCTATTTAACAAGTTACTAAGTATATGCAGTTCGCAACCGAAGCTGACAATGTAAATGAAGGCCTCGGCTGTGGTTACCATGTCATAGCAAGAAAAAATAGGTTAATTAAACACCCGTTTGACATGCAGTCGTGCTAGCGCGACTAGCTCGGGTGGGATTTGTCAAACCCAGTAGATATACTCAGAATTACCTTGCTAAAATACATAAATTAACGGTTCAAAAATGAGGACTTAAGTTGGTATAACACTAGTAAGCAAGTGACATTACAGTAATACTGATCAAACGAAAATACGTTTGAAACACACGTTTGTTTCCCCCAAAGAATATAAGTAAAGTAGGGCTGAGAACTCACCTTATAATCACAGCCAATCAGGTAATGTAAGCATAAACGATTAGGTTTACAAATAATCTAAATGCACATTTAATATTTATTAATTATCAATACGGGAATTTTACGGTTTCGCGTCTCGATTACAATGTGAGTCATCGGTATATCTCATTCCCAAGCCCACACACTCACACATAATCCTATGCATCATAGACAACATTAGAAGGCTTAGTAGTCTTCTCTTTTCTCTCTCATCAATGGTACAGTTTCTAGTGTTTTTTTTTGTTTCACAATTCAAAATTCATAATTTGGCTTATTTTTTGTTTTTATGGTACTAGTGAAAAATTAGATCTTATGCTAATTTCAATTGTCAATCTCTTCAAGTGTGGTTTATTACAGATTTTGAATTTTCTAAGTTTTTGGAGGATTTTCAGTGTTATGTTGAAAGTAGTTTATAATGGTTTATGGAAAGTGTTATGTTGTTCAACAAACAGACTTTAGATTTTTTTATGTTGAATCTGCTTATATGACAGCCGACTCTAAAGTACAAATGTTCTTGGGTTGCCATATTTCAATTACTATCTGAAAAAGTCAAAGTTCATGGTTGGGATAACAAACTCCCTATAAACTACTTTAAAATCATTTTAAAACCAGAAACCATCTTACAAACTCAGTGGTCGATCAATCCTTTATAAGTTTAAAAAACTTTAATGTTTTTTTTGTAGTAATTACATTAAGGTGAACAAATCTCAAAGCAGTTTTCAAACATTCAAAAACATCAATCTCAAAGTAAATCCCAAGTAAACCCTACTTCAAGCAAGTTAAAAATGAATAAAAAACAAGATTTACTTACTGTTAATTTTTATACAAATATATATATAATATATATATATACATGAACATTGTGAAAAATGAGCTAATTTGATTACATTGTAATTTGGGTGATCAATCCTCTCTCTTGTGTTTGTCGAGATTTAATTTCTTCAGCACAACGTAAAGTCTTTTCAATATGGTAACCACCTCCTATGCTCACTTCTCTCTCTAAATGACAACAATAGCTCTCAAAAACACTCAAGTTCACATGCATTTTAAATTTCATCAACAACAGTAAATCAAGCTCCAAACCGTTCATTTCTTTTGTTGTTATTCCACCAACTCTTGCAAAATATGAATTTCTATAGTTCCTGCAATTACATATACTTACATCAGAACAATATTTAAAACAATTAGTAATGATTACTTATAATAACCCACGTAAATGCCACTAATTTTATCTTAATTGAAGTTATAGCTCTTGAAAGAGATGTTAACTAAGAGCACAAATAATTTATTGGTTAAGTTACATTATATTATTTTGCCTTTAGAAAATAAAGATTCGATTTCATGATAAACAAAGTTTTATTTTTCCTGTTTCTTCGGGACAAATTAAAATACAGCAAAATAATTGAGATCCACCAAACTAAAAGCATCAACATTAATGATATATTTTAAGATATACGAAGTTTGAATCTTTTGAGACATAAGAAATGAATAAATGCCAACAACCATATAAAGATTAGTTTACTAATTAATAAATTTCAGCTAAACCTTCTTGATCAGCCTATCCATAATGGATTAATAAGTGATAGTGCATGATAAAAGAAGTGATGTCACATACATATGAGGCCCACATATATAGTGGTTGATATCATATCAAAAGGGTGTAATTGTATTTGTTTGAATATAAGATTAACTAAAAAAAGATGATAGAATTGTAATGTTATTTGTAGAAGAAAAAATTCAAAAATAAAAATTTTTTACATTGCGCTCATTATAGCTATCAAAAAATACCCTATCACGTTTAGAGGGCAGTGTTTAAGGCGTGATATATAGGACGCCACCTAGTATAATCACGTCCTACTATATGCACTAGTACAATAAGTAGTATAAGGTGCGGATCAAATTTTTTTAAGTGGCGGTTGAGGTAAAAAACCGCCCCTTAATTGCCTTCACAAACTCTAAGAAATATACTTTTGTGCGAAACCGCCCCATAAGGAACATTTAGGTGCAGTTTCATAAGCCGCAGCTTTTGAGGGTTTATAGGGGCGGTTACGGACCGCCCCTTTTAGAATAAATATAAAGCCACTTAGCTTGAAGGTGCGGTTTTCGGTGGTGGGCTTTAGGGGCGGTTAGGACCGCCCCTTTTGAACTTCTTTAAGGTGCGAAAATAAGGTGAAGGGCTTTAGGGGCGGTTTATTTGGTGGGCTTTAGGGGCGGTTGGAACCGCCCCTTTTGAACTTGTATAAGGTGCGAAATTAGAGAGTAGGGGCGGTTTATTTGGTGGGCTTTAGGGGCGGTTATGGACCGCCCCTTTTGATATACCATAAGGTGCTAAAACAGTTTTTAGGGGCGGTTCGTTGCAAGGTTTTTATTTTTGTAAAGCAAATTTGAAATTCGAAGATGCTTTTAGGGGCGGTCCGTAACC
>BJCO01010271.1:0-13048 GCA_018326465.1 Flaveria floridana
GCCTTTTGATGTGTTTCTTTGTCGGCAGCAGTAGGGACAGTGGAGTCAGGAGCAGTAGGTACAGGGGAGGTGGGAGCAGTGGGAGGTTGTACTGTAGGATCAATGTGATCATGAACATCAAAGGCTCGGCAGTGGATTCTAAAGATCTCTGCCCATGAGTTATAGTGGCCGCCTTCCATCTCAAGGATGAATGGAATGAAGTTTTTGATGTTGGATACGGTAGTAGCAGGGTGAAGTTTGTCCATTGTGGAACAAACTGAGGCAGAAAAAAAAATCGAGAAGGTATAACAGGGAAGGGAGATGGTGGCCAGACGGGTTAAAGGCTCGATACCATATAAGAAAATGAATCAAGTGAATTCCTTGTCTTTCTCATTCACCATTGAAGGATATAAATACAAGCATTTTCTGTGACTGAATTTACAACATTAAATACAAATAATCTATTCCTAAAAATACAGCATTTGACACAATAACTTGTTTCTATAAATCTGCTGATTTGTTCCTATAATTCTGCTGTTGCTGGTGATATAGCTGTGTATACAGCTGTATTTTGCTAATAGTTAATATAAACCGAGTCCTGCTAAATAAGTGGTCATGAGTTTAAGAGGAAGTGTATAAGTTGAAACACACGGATTGTTAACTGATAAACTCATTCCCATTTTATTTTTGCTTCCTTTATCTTCGCAGTATTATCTGAAAGCAGCATTTGGTTTTGACAAAAATCAACTTTCAGAAATTCTAAGCATGGTTGGTGTAGGTTCAATTGTTTCTCAGGTCTGTTCTTCCTTATATAAAATTGTAATTTTTTTGTAATATTTTTTCTTTTGATTTCTAATCATTAACTTTTTGTTCCATTGTGCTCCAAAATTCCATGTTAAGTATTATTCTCAGTTCTTCATTTGTTTCTAGTTGGTGGTGCTTCCTCTTGCTAATCCATTAGTTGGCGAGAAAATAATATTGTGTGCAGGCTTATTAGCATCAATAGCTTATGTAAGTTCAACTTAACTTTAATTAAATCACAAATTTGTCAGAACATTTGAATTTACTAAATATAATCTCATAAATTTGTTGTTATTTGCAGGCATTGCTTTATGGCTTTGCATGGGCTTCTTGGGTAATTATCTCATAATTCATTTCATCTTGTGTATATGCAAGTATGCAACTAAAGGTTTTTAAGGCTTAGTTTTGTCAAAACCAGAGGTTGAATTTCGACCTTTTCACTAAAAGAGGATCGGGTCATAAATATGAATTTGGGCACAAAGTTGTCCAAAATCTATATACAATGCATACTTGATACAACCTCCTGAACAGTTCACACTCAATGATTTAATCTCTATCATAACTAACACAAGTTCTATTTGTAATTCTTTTTTAGTGGACAAAAATGTCTGCAAGTCAACCTTATCCATCCCCCATCTTCCCAAAAAAAAACTTCCAAGTTTGGATAGGTTTCTGTTTGAAAACTTCATATATAATCAACCATAGTTATAAAGATTTCTACCAAAAAGCCTTTGTCAAATTATAAAGATGATAAAATGCATCTAACACTTAAAAACTCAGATGTATGACTCTTTTTGTGACAGATATAGTGTTAACTATCAAGTAACAGTTTATAACAAGTACATGCATTTACAGGTACCTTATCTTAGTGCATCATTTGGGGTCATTTTTATCCTAGTTAAACCAGCTGTAAGTTTTCTTAATCTCAACTAATTGTTTTGAGTGCTATTTATTAAATATATAATTGACACTTGGTTCTTTTTACAGACTTATGCAGTTATATCAAAAGGATCAAGATCAACTGATCAGGTTTGTGACAGTTCTTTTTTTCCCTTTATTATCAGGTTTTAACCTTGTACAGTTTCCTCAGTTTTAGCCTCCATTTTGTGGGTCCATACCACCTTGATTTTATACAATGGGACCCACAAAAATGCTAACAAACAAGTACATTATAAACCACATATGTGTAACTTTGAAATCTCAGGGAAAAGCACAGACATTTATTGCTGGTGTGCAATCAATTGCAAGCTTGTTATCACCATTAGCAATGACTCCATTGACTAGTGAGTTTTTAGCTCTATCTTGATTTTGTATTCACATAGTAATTTCAAACCGTTTAACATATCTTGAGCCCGTTACCAAACTACTTACTCATAACTTGAATTTGAACTCCCTGTGTTGCAGCATGGTTCTTGTCTCCCAACGCGCCTTTTGACTGCAAAGGCTTTAGTATCATTTGTGCCTCTTTATGCATGGTAATGTTGCCCTTTTAGGATCATTTAGGCTCTAGATTAATGATCTTGAATATGATCAATTTGTGTTTGAGAGAAAGATGATGAACAATACGTATGAATTGATAATGATTGAATGTTACAATGTTTACAGACGCTAGGAACATATATATATATACCTATGTGGTAGTTAACAACTTTACATTTTGACATACTAAGCCCTTATACATACACCCTTATACATATTAGACACTAAGTTAACTTTTGACATATTACATAAACGATCCACTAGTTTAACTTTACTTAGACACACCTACGTAAGGATTAAGATAATTATACTTTCAACAGGTAATCCTACTCAAACCACAACGAACACCGCGACAACCCATCTTTTGTTTTTTCTAACACGATCCATTCAACTATTTTCAGGTGATTTCATTATGTTTTGCATGCTCGCTGAAAGTGGAATCACCGCCAGATGATGAAGATAATCTGGAAGCACCGTTAGTATCTTAACCAAGTAAGTGATTGTAATAAGATATTTATGCAGTTTTAAATGGTTTGCTTGATGTAAAGTTATGGTTTCTTAATCTTCATGTTATCTTTATATTTGGTCCACTTCTCGCCTATACTCTCTTGATTGGAGAGGTATTATGATGGATTTTGTAAGTGCAGAAATGTATTAATAATATTATTGTCACATATGTTTGCAGAAATTATATATATTAAAGCAGGAAATATGGTTCTTTTAATATTTAAAAATGTCTTAAAGACTATAAACATTTCTGAGTGCTTACTTTCCATTCAATCATCAAGCCTTCTTCTCCAAACTCTCTTGTAAATTTGCTATGCACTTGAAGATCTGATTTGCTTATAGTAGCCAACACTTTATAAAAATCAACATTTGATAACGATGGTAAAAAGGCTTTTGTCCAGAACAGTTTCTGTTGTTGGGTAAATAATTTGTTCAACAACAAAAACTGTTCTGTTGTGTTTTGGCTTCTGAATTCTTTTTCATACCTTTGATGTTTCCCCTCATGTAGCTGGATCGTACATTTAGTGATCTCACTGGAGCAAGGCTAATAGGGTCACAATGTACCCAAGTGTCATTGGTTTTTTTACGAAGAACATTGCATCTTGTGTTTTACCCAAGAGTTTAAAGAACTTATTTACTGACAAATGGGTCGATTTAGTTTATATTTCTGGTCAGAGTAGGTTAATTTAACAGAACTTAACCAAAAAAAATCAGGTCAAATGGGAAGAATGGGTCAATCACATGAAAGTCATCCACTTTCTAAGTCGTTTTATTATTATTAGCTTTGATTACTTATGTCACACATTAATTACTTATAAATAAAAAAAAAATAGTTTTCCTTTGGGAGGGATGTGGCAAGCATCTAATGGTTTCCTATCCTAATCTCTCTTTTGAAGGTCACATGCTCAGTGTAAGCTACAATTTACCTAATTCTATTGTTATTAGGGCATTAACGGATCCGTGAGTTAGCCGATAACGAGTTATATCATTGAAAAAAATTGAAAATTTGGATATAAAGTTACACACATAGCAGATCGGTTAGGTTGTTAGGTGTGTCACCAAGGTGTACTTGCTTTCATAAATTTTGCGACACACAATTATCACAAATTCCAGTACAAATTACTTAATAACTTAGTAACAAGATCAACAATATGTTGATAAAAATAATATCTTGTTCCTTTACAATAAAGGTGACAATTTCAAACATTTGATTCATCACACGAAAATATAACGATAAATCAAACAGTCAAACGGGTCATAAGTGATCACAAGAGGATATTTACATGCTTTGATGCTTACAACTATATGTATAGTTTTTTTATTAAACTTCTATTAAAATTTATCATTCTTTTTAATAGTATGATCAGTAACCACATTTAACAGGAGTGTTCGTAAACTGTTGAAACAAACCTATCCAAAACTAAGCTAGTCGGCCGGCTTGAAATGCATACGGTCCGGTTTACGGTTGTAACTAAGAAGCCGGAGTTTGTTATTTATTGTTTATTTATTTATTTTTGCTTTAGGATAATGTAGCATGTTCAGAAACCATCATTGTTATTTAAAAATCATCATTGTTATTTAAAAAAAATAACAAAAAATTACCCTTTTGAAAAAAAAAATGTTCAAAATGTCAAAGAACCAAAACCGAACCGCCAAACTGCCAAATCTGCTCAGTCCAATTGACACAACCACCTGATAAATAGAGTGGCGACACACACTACACAAAGAGATTATTATAATTCATGAGACACACTAAAAAACTTGTCGTGAACAACATTATCTATTTACCACTCTTTTAAGAAAATCAAAATGCAGTACATCAAATTAAATAATAAAAAACGAGTACAATCAACTAACCACTAACACACTCACCCACTACATTACATTAAGGAAACAATCCATTACTTGGTCAAACTAAATAAACATGACGTTGATATACTGGTTTGTCACGCGCCTTGCGGTAAAAAACCCGCAGGTGAAATTTGAGAGTCCTTGCACAACAACAAAGCTCCGCAACTAGGTTTTCACATTATGAATAATTATGCATTTCATACGTGCTTCTCTGATCACCGACTGTTGATCTAAATCACCAATCTCCCGACACAAAGCCTCACTTTATGACAATATTGAGGTGTTGTTAACTCCTTTTGGCAGATACTAAATAACTTGTTTTCTAACAGTTCAAGACGAGCAACATTTTTCTTTGACAAAACTCCAGCAAGAGTGTCCCGAGCCTCTTTAAGCCTACTTGCGTCTTTGATATGATCAAGGAATTCTTCCTCTATCGTTGTCTTCATAATAACATAGCCTTCTTAGCCTTGACTCACCACTTTCTCATCGCTCCATCTTGGGTTTCTCTCGGTGGTTGCATGGTAGCATTTCCTTGCATCACATCCCACAAATCTTTCCCTTGCAAGTATGACAACAACCGATAGGTAGGTGGTTCAAGCCTTGCAATTATGATTGTTAACTTCTTCACTCCTCCAATGAGTTGTAGACTTGACATATTCGAAAGTGTTCTTGATACCACTTGATAAATCGAGTGGTGACACACACACAAAGAGATGATTATAATTTATGAAACACACTCAAGAACTTACTGTGAACAATGTTTTCTATATATCACTCTCTTAAGAAAAATCAAAATGCAATACATCGAATTAAATAATGAAAAACAAATACTATCAACTAATCACTAACACACTCACCCACTATCTTAAAATAAACTGCTTGCTCAAACTAAATAAACATGAAACTTAGTCAACAAGAATAAAAACAAACTGTACGTGTACTGCACATGTAAATAAACCCAGCACAATTTTGACGTGTTCCCTGGTACTACTAAAACTACACAAGGTAAGTTGATGTTACATATTCAACACCACCAAGCCGACCAGTTTGGTTTGTCGTTTTTCAAAATCATAATTAATGTATCGCTCTAGAATTTTCATTAAAACTGGTCCATGAACACACTTATTTAATACATTAATAACTAATTATTTATAAAATTAAAATATTGAAAGAAAAAGAAAAATGTTGACATGTTAACCCAACCTCACAAAATCTGCCCTCTATTAAAAAAATGCCCATTATAATCTCTTTTTTTAAAAGCAATTTTAAATAAAACACATCTTTGTTGTTATTTTGTTTTCATAAGATACTTGTTTTAGTTTTAATTTTACACCGCTAAGTTTTTAACACCAAATACAGGGTTGTAAACGAACAGAACGAATACGAACATGGCTTTATTCGTGTTAGTTCATTAAGGAAATTACTTGTTTATGAACTGTTCATGAACGCTTACTGAACGAGATTTCTTGTTCGTGTTCATTCATAAAAAAAATGAGTCTGTTCATGAACTGTTCACGAACATAAAAGGACACAAACTAAATGAGGGAAACACATATAAATATTCATAAAATACAAATGAACACAAACAAAATTTCCTAAAAAAAATACAAACCACATATATTGATTTTATAATTAAAATCATAAATATTATATAATATCCACCAAACATAAATTAATACTTAATATAATTATTTCAAACATAACTTTTAAATGATCAGACAAAACCAATATTAACGAACATATCATCGAACGTTCACGAATATAAACGAGCGAACGCAACCTCGTTTCATGTTCGTTCATTCGTTCATTTAACTAAACGAACGAAATTTTCGTGTTCGTGTCTGTTCATTTATTAAACGAACGAATATAAATGAACTTCTCATTAAACAATTCACGAACTGTTCGCTGAAAGTTGTGTTACTTTACCGCTAGTTAGTTTACCGCTGTAAGTCCAAAGCTAGATTTAAACCCTCACTTCTGGCAACCAAAACATGAACCATCGCAGAAGGTCGTGAACTATGAATCTCGAGCTGCATTTATCACTCATGTAAACCCTTCATCGCGATTCACCACCAACAATTCTCGACAACGAAGACAACTTACAGTGGTCACTAGCACCAATGTCACAAATCTCACACCCACAAGAAACCACACCCCACAACACCACACAACCATCACCCTATGAATTTCGCTCATCTCCTACGATCTTTCACCAACTCAACCTCAGCTCCCAAAGGCAGAGCCCTTCACGCAATGCTAATCACATCTGGGGTCACCCCAGATGTCTATACATTCAACCATTTGATCACCATGTACTGTAAAACCAACCGTATTGAAGATGCCCAAAAGATGTTTGATGAAATGCCTCAAAGAAACCTGATTTCTTGGACAACTTTAATTTCGTCTTATTCTCAACTGGGTATGGCTGTTGAGGCTTTGGAGTGTTTTAGATCGATGGTGGGTGATGGGTTTGTCCCGAATCACTACGGTTATGTTAGCGCGTTGTCGGCTTGTGCTAGCTTAAAGGTTTCAAGAACTGGTATGGAGATTCATGGGAGGATATTGAAGTTTGAGGAGAAAGTAAACAGCTTTGTGGAGAATTCGTTGGTTAATTTTTATGGGAAATGTGGGATGTTGAAGAGTGCATTGTCTGTTTTTGATCAGATTTTGGACCCGAATGAGGTTTCTTGGACTTCACTCGTGTCGTGTGCTTGTCAATGTGGTGAGAATCTTGAAGGGTTGAGGATTTTCGTGAGATCCCATAAAGCGGGAGTGGGAGTTAATGAATTTGCGTGTGCGAGTGTGTTGGGTGCTTGTGCTGTTTTAGAGAATGTAGAACTTGGTATGCAAGTACATGCTTATGCTGTAAAAAGTGGAACGCGAATGGATCAATTTGTTGTGACCGGTCTGGTTAACCTCTATGCTAAATGTGGTCACTTGTATTCGGCTCAATGGGCTTTTAGTGAGGTTAAGAACCCTCACTTAACTGCGTGGACAGCACTGATCGGGGGTTATGTTCAACAAGGAAAAAGTAAAGAAGCTGTTTATCTTTTCAGTAAATTGCATGCTTCGGGTGATAATAAACCAAATGAAAGAACATTTGCAACTGTTTTTGGAGCGCTCGTTGATGCCAATGATATGGGTGAACAACTACATTCGTTAATCATAAAATTTGGATACACATCGTTTACAATAATTGGTAATTCAGTAATGGATTTCTACTTCAAATCTAAGCATATCACAGAAGCTTTGAAAGTTTTTAAAGAAATGAATGAACATGATGTTGTCACATGGAATGCACTGATTTCAGGACATATGAACTCGGGTTTTTATGACAAAGCAGTTGAATTTCTTCGTGAAATGTTATTGAAAGGATTTGAACTAAATCTTTACTCTTATTCAAGCATTTTAAACATTTGTGGTGATCTTCCCGCTATCGAATGGGGAAAACAATCACATTGCTGCATCATCAAATTAAAATTTGATTCAAATGTTGTGGTTGGTACTGCCCTGATTGACATGTATGCAAAATGTGGACGATTACCAAATGCTCGGGTGGTATTTGATAACTTCAGTTTCAAGAACATCGTTTCATGGAACACAATGCTCGTGGGATACGCGCATCATGATCATGGTGAAAAAGCTTTAGAGGTTTACAATGTGATGCTAGATCACGGAGTAAAACCTAATGACATTACATTTATTGGTGTATTATCTGCTTGTGGTCATTCGGGTCTTCTACAAGACGGGTTATATCACTTCAGTTCTATGATGAAAGATTATGGTATAACCCCAAGAACTGATCACTTAGCTTGTATGGTTAATTTGTTTTCGCGTAAAGGATTAACAAAGTTAGCATATGATTTTATACGAAGTTTTCCTGCAAAACCTGATAAGGTGGTGTGGAGGTGTCTTTTATCAGGATGTAAAAAGAATAAAGATTTTGATTTGGGGAAATATGCTGCTGAGAAAATACTGAGTATTGATCCTGATGATGTTTCTGCACATATTATGTTGTCAAATATTTATGCAGAATCAAAAAAGTGGAATGATATAGCGAAAATTCGGACCCTTATGAAGGAAAAGGTGTTAAAAAAGGACCCTGGTTACAGTTGGATTGAGTTGATGAATAAAACATATTTGTTTTCTTCGGGTCAAGATGCAGGTTTTGAGGGGAGTAAGGCGTTTGAACTCTTGATCGGGTTGACCGAGCAGTTGTTTGATGAAGGATATGTGCCCGATGGTGTCATCTAAAGTTTTCAGTTGGAAAAATGGGCACCCGATGGTGGATACAGAGATTTTAGCTTGTAATTCAGGTATGTGTTTTTTTACATCACCAAAGCATATAAAGGCCTTGTTTATGGCATTGAGCTATATTTTTGCAAGTGCTAGTTACCAGATTTCCTCTTTTAACTGATTCCTGCTAGGATATTATTGCACTTGTTCTAGTCTAGACTTGTTAGATCACGATGGGGACTAGTCTCTAATTAGGTGTAATCTACCTATCTAAGAGATTATGGTGAGTATTTGTGGAGAAAACTAGGTCTGGTCTCTAACTAAAAAGAGTTTGGAGCCCAGCAGTATCATGGTGTGTAGTAAAGTGTTTCTTTTCAAGTGGTTGATGATTCTGGTCCCATGATGCATAATGGTGTGGAATCAGGAATATGCTTATTAAGGAGTGTGTGAGTTAGCCTTTTAAAAAAAATAACAAGATGGTTTAATCATTTTGAGGCGTAGAGTACAGTATAGCATTAGTTCTTTTATGTAGTCGTGGTGTTCATTAGCTAGTTTAACCACCACATGCCAGTCGCCACCACAACCAGCCCCACAGCAGCCACTCACTGAAACGTTGTGGGATGAAAGAAAAATAGTTAGATTTAGTAAAATAAACATGTTCTATGAACATTGTTAGAAGAACTATAAAAAGACCGAATAACATTTTTGTTCATGAGAAGTGGCACATCATATGTTTAAAATAATTTTCTCTGTTAATTAAATGTATATAAATTTATGATATTCAACCTTATGTTAGAAGTTCAATTTTGATTAATGCAATTGTGAAAGTTGAAGGGTCAAAAATGATTGTGAGAGGAAATCAGAAAGAAATTAGTTGAAGTTTTTTCTGTGTGATTCGATTTTGTTTGGTAATGTTCAAATTAGGAAATTAGATTATGCTTCTTGTACGTTAAGCTAATTTGTTTAGCATAAATATATGGTTTAGGGGCCATTATGAAGTGTGATTTTCTTCTTAATAAAACTTTTAGAGTTGTTTATTAGGGAGGTAAACCAAATCCAACTGTTCTTGTGTTGATCTAATTATTATGGGCTCAATTTGTATCAGAGCTTAGGTGAAGCTCATACATGGGAGAGACTTGAGAAGGCATGAAGAGAAAAAGGCCAAGAATCTAAAATCAGATGAAGAACAAGAACAGGGGCGAACGAAACCACTGATCGACTTGTGAGAGATTGATCAAGGAGGAACAAACCTATGTGGACCGGTTAAGGAGTATTAGAATATGTGAGGTTCAAATGAAGTGAAGTAGACATGATTTGTGAGAGATCGTTCAAAAAGCCGTGAAAGCTATGTGGATTTAGATCTGTGATAGATCAAGAAAGACCCGTGTGCTATAAAGAGTGGAATATTCAAGCCTAAACCTGTTAAGGGTGAGTTAGAAAATGGGATGGAAGACTGGAGTGATTTAGTAGGGGCGTTTAATCTGTGCGAGACAATTAAATGCGTAGATGTAATGTCTTGCTGTTGTGTTTACTGTTTAAGACGAGTCAAGGAAGATGAGCATAAAGATCATGATTGTGGTTATTATGAAGAGGATGTGGCTGCTAAGATTAAGTGAGTCTGCCGAAGGCAACCCCATTACCCTACTAACATAACTATGATAGATTTACACTTGATTTCTATTTGATATCGTTTACAAGAATAATACATTTCCTTCATTTTAGTCATAATCATCATTATAATGGAAGTAAAGTGTAAGTTTATAATGATTATACGAGTGAGATTGTTTTCGGTAGTGAATGTAAAATTTAAGAGTGTCATTTGTTAAATTGCCGTATGAATAATTATATTTAGTAATATACATCTAAGAATAATTTGGATCTCTTGGTTTAATTGGCATTTGATGAAAAAAAGCAAAAGAATTGTTATAATACATGTATTTATGAATACACAGTGAAATAAATCATGAAACAATTATGAAAAAAATACTCTCACAAAACCTCATTACGGTTAGGGGTGCAAGGAGCCCAGTCTCGAGACCGACTTGTTAAAATATAGATTTGAAACTAGCTTAAAGGAACTCAAGTCTAATCGTGAGCTTATATAAGAGCTCATTTAATAAATGAGCTTCAGCTCAAGCCCGATGCGAACCTGAGCTTGAAAACTACTCGCGAGCCGCACTTGAACTTTAAAACAAAAGTTGTAACAAGTTGAGCTCTTTTAACTTAAACGGGATGAGCTTTGAGTTTATGTAAACTTAGACTTGACTCCTTTTTATTATATATCAAATGAAAATTTTGTTTCAAATCAAAAGTTAAAAAAAAATAATTTTAAAAACTTTCTTATTATAACCCTCAATTTTAATTATTTTATGTTTATACAAGTTTACTTTTTTAAAACATTAATTTCAAAATATTTGTATTTTAAAAAATATTTGATGTTTTAGAAAAATTTCTTATTTTATGAAATTGTTTCTTAGAAATAACATTCATAAAGATTTCTTTCTTAATTTATTAAAAAAATATTTTAATTAAAAAAATTAAATAATATTATTAATAATTAATGTAATTATTAAATATGATAGAGAAGCAGGAAAAAATTAATAAGAAGGAATATAATGCCGGTACGTGTCTCCCTACTTATTCTTTTTAAACGTCAAACTATCATACCACTACTCGTTAAATACAACAAACTAATTTAGTCATTGATTGGGTATAAACCAAAAGTATAAATAAACGTACCTTTAGTTATCTTTTTATTAAGTTATTAGAGTAACAAGATTCAGACATATATCAATATTATAAGAGGTATAAATTCATCTAATATAATAACCGGCTTATAAATATACTAATAAAATAAATAGATAAGAAATTGATAGTTGGGTCCGATTAATATAACACCTATAATCTGAAACATGATCGTATATTTACCGTTAAAAAATATATATATACTAATAAAATAATTATTTTTTATTCTTTGGAGTAATTTTTTTTATATTTTTATTGAAGCATAGAAATTTATATTATTATAGGCTTAAAATGGAAATCATGAATTAGGTGGCATTATTCGCCTATTCGATACCACGTAACGAAACTCGTGATAGCTTTCAGGAGTCAAATGTCTTTTATGCCCTTGTCTTTCCTTGGCCTGTACGCTTGCGTATGAATAGACTGATGCACTTTAAAAGCTTGAATATAAGCCCCTCAAAGTTGTGGTTATTTCCATATTCACCCTTCATTAGTTTTAACACACAAACTTTGATAGAACTTAAAAAAATGCCGAGCTCACAACGATCTAACTCGCATCAATTGATTTTATGACGTGGATTGAACTACGAAAAGTTCAAAAAGGTTGCGGATCGCCCTAGAAAAGCTCAAAAAGAGCCGATGAGGGTGCGGTTAATAGGTGGGGCAGGTTAATAGAACACTTATTCTCCGAAATATGGTCACACATTTACCGTTTAGTAAAAAAGATTATAACCTGAATTATTACATCTTATCAAAGTAGTTTTAATATAAACATAATATTTGTATAGATAAAATCCTTCTTAGAGCATTCGTAGCCCATTTCTCATTTTTATGTGAGTGGGGGTGACTTATATTATAAGAGATGATTGTGACTGAAATATGTAGAAAATTTATTTGGATTGTACTGTGATTCTCTGTATTTAAAAAAATACGATACAACCTTCATAAATTTTTTAATAGATTTGAAAGTGGTTGTAAGTGGATACGAGAGAAAAGATAATAATAAATGTATGAAACAACATTATTTAATTAAAAAATGAAAATAAAAAATAATGATAGTTAGTGTAATTATAAAGATGCAGATAAGCGATGAATTGTAAATGCTTTTATTAGGGAACTCTTTTTCTACCGGAATTTAAAAAAGTTTATTTCTTACAAGGGACTGAAACAGGAAGAACTCGAAACTTTGGTTTACAAACCGCAATATAAAAAATATTATAAGGACGCAATCAAAAGATTCATTTTAATCGTACACATATATAACTTTTCAACTATTTTTTTATAAAAATAATTTTATAACAATGATCTGAGCACAACAGTTACCCTAGGGTTCCAGATCCAACGGCCACCACCACTTCACCCTCTTCACTCACCCGCCGCCACCACCACCACCACCGCCACCGTCACCGCCACCGTCACCGCCACAGTCACCACCACCGCCACCACCACC
>BJCO01010272.1:0-10801 GCA_018326465.1 Flaveria floridana
CCCCCCCCAACCCAAAAAAAATTACAATCGGCTCCCTTTGAAACCCAATCTTTTATATATAAGTCACATCTTTGAAATCCTGAACGTTTAAATATTGTCCCAATGTTTTTATTGTCCATTTTATTCTTTTCAATTCATTTACTAAAAAAATCATAGATACGGAAACGGGATAGTCCCGACCACATGGAAAATCAACCGACTTACTTGTTTTTTAGTAGTTTTAGTCATTGTGATAATTTTGGTGGGTTTGATATTCCAGAAATACAAAGATTATCCGAGTTGTACCCATATAATTTCGATGAAAATGATTAAACAAAACTATTAAGTGAACCAGGGGTCTATATTGACAATTTAAAAACAAATACAAAATTTGCGATTTTAGATGGTTTATCATCATGTCTTGTACAATAAATGGTTGAAACAAAGAAACATCTCACATTTATAATTATTGGTGCTTTTATAATATATTTGACGTGCTTTTGTTGATTCTATGAAACTTAATTTGATTCTATTTTTTTAATATGACCCTACTCGATCCGATCCAAACTAGATCAAAAGGTTTATTATATAGCATTAGTCAAACGACCATTAAAAATTTCCCACCCTCATAAAATTATCTTATCAAATATTGACCCAAAAAATTACTTTATCTTATCGTAAAATTTCCACCATCATAAGGTGAGATACCCATGACATGTAAATAAAGGAGAGATTATGGGTTCAAGTCTCACACTAAGCAAAAAAATGCTTAGAGTTAAGCCATAAAGTTTTCTCAGCAATGTGTTTCCTCCTGAAGGGGTTGAGGGTGCGGTCCTGGCTACGAAACAAATTAGTGGACCCGATTAAGATAACCCATAATAAAAAAGTATACCTTCTTTCTCAAGTAAAGGCAAAAGAATAATAAAATAATATTATAAATGTCAAAATTATTCAAGTCATTTTCACAAGTTAAATTATAATAATAACAACTTTGCTTTATATATACATACACAACCATTGCTACAACCCCAAGACAGTCACATAACCCATACAGCCATTAACCTCCTCATCGTCCACCGGAGAATGGCCACCGGAGCTAAAGAAACGACGGTGATCATCGTCGGAGCGGGCCCGTCGGGTCTCGCAACCGCGGCGTGCCTCCACAAGCTCTCAATCCCCTACATAATACTCGAACGAGAAGACTGCATTGCTTCATTGTTCAACAAAAGATCATACGATCGTCTTCACCTCCATTTAGCCAAAAGCTACTGTCAGCTTCCTCACATGCCCTTTCCGGACTCTTTTCCGACATACGTCCCTCGATCGGATTTCTTGAAGTACTTGGACGATTACGCAACTCATTTCAAGATTATTCCGGAGTTTAAAAACAATGTGAGTTGTGCTAACTATGATGAAGATATGAACAAGTGGAGGGTGGAGGCTGCGGTGGAGGGCGGCGGCGGCGGCGTTGGGTGCTACGTGGGGCGGTTTCTGGTGGTGGCTACCGGAGAGAACAGTGAGGCGTTTATACCGGAGGTTGAAGGGTTGAGTGAGTTTAAAGGTGAAGTTATTCATTCGACCGAGTATAAATCCGGTAAAGGGTATGACGACAAGAGGGTTTTGGTGGTCGGAGCTGGTAATTCGGGCATGGAAATTGCGCTCGATCTGTCGAACCATGGTGCGAGAACTTCCATCGTTGTTAGAAGTCCGGTAAGTGTGCTTTTATGTGTATTTCATGTACTACACGTACGTGTTATCTAATCTTATTGGTTAACAGAGTATTCGTAAGCTCGGTAATAGATGTTTAGGTTAAAAAGTTATCTTAATTATTTACTTGGGTAAAATGACTTTTTGCTTTAACTAAAGCGGTATTTTATTTTATCTAAAACAGTTTATATAAATTAATATTTAATGCATTTTGACGTTCGATTGAATCCAAATCCAAAAGCAAAATGAAAACAAACCTCGGTTTAGTTAATTGGTTCAATGTCAAATGTTTAATTAACGTTTTTGAAAAACCGTTACTAACGATTTAACTTATAATTCAGGGTGTGAGTATATAGACACCTCAAAATTATAAATTAACATCCAAAATTTCTGAACAAGTCGTATAGCCTCATACGCGTCATATAGGGAGGGTTTCGTATAGCCCTATACAGGGCGTATAACCCCTCTGACAGCCCTATGAATTTTTTCTCGTAGTTAGTGTCAAAATTTACTATACGCGTCGTATAACACTATATGTGTCGTATAGGGGGTCGTATATGGCTATATGGGGCGTATAGCTCTCAGACAACCCCCCTAAATTTTCCTCGTTTTCAATGTATTCGACTCTATACGCCGCCGTATGGGTATGGGCCCATACGCGACATATAGAGGAATGTCGATTTATCTTGGTGAGTCTCAAATACCCATAATTTAACCTACAAGCTGTCAAAATCGGATAGTAAACATCGTATTAAATATCTTCTTACTTGTCACACTCAAACACGTTCTGGTAATTAATAGGTGACAAGGAGTCATTTTATGTGATGTCAATAAAGTTTGTCATCAATCATGATGTCAAAAATGGTTTTTATCGAAGAGTTGTTTGTTTGAAATTGGTACTTACATTTATTACATATAAAAATAGTATAAGCACAATACATCGTTGCATGCTTCCTTTTTATCATCATTACCAATTTTGTATGCTTTTGAAAAAAAAATTTTTACCTTTCAGTCGAGCTGAATTACATTTCTTCGTTTTCGAGCTGAATTACATTTCTTCGTTTTTTCCTATCTTGTGTGGGCTTAGATTCCGCACAATTCCATTCATTTAATATCCTTTTGGTATCATTAACATAACAGATGTCATTTCTAATCTATCTCTTTCTATTTGTTTTCTATATATGGAAAGTTTCAAACAGCATCTTTCACTGTTTCGTTGAAAAAACGCAAATCTCATATTGACATATTACATTACACGTGTATGATATATCACATGGGTTTGCAATATAAATTCTAAAAACGTTATAAGTTATTTTTTTAGATATATTTTATAAAAAATAATATAAATGTTTTAAGCAGTGACGAAACTCAATTTTTTTCACGGTGATCGAAATATTTTAAGGGTCATTTGTATATGAGCTCAACTTGTTTTCAATGGTTTGAGACATAAAAGGTTTGATCCTATCCGCTTTTAAGGTGATAGCAAACTTGTGTAGATTCATTAATCGACCCGACAATGATAGATGACAAAATGGTAAGAACAAATCAAAGTCGTTGAATTTGATAGTTCTCCACTATGGCCGGCTTTCATCTCTCTTTAACCAATTCTACGTACTATATCTTTTTTTGCTCCGATTCAATACGGATCTGGTCACACAATTAAATTATAAAACCAAAATTAAATCTCAAATACTTAATAAAATCTAGTTGTTTTCTACAGAGCTTATTATTTTAAATCCAGTTATTATATCATTTAAAGAAACATTCTTTTAGCTTAAATGTTTAAATAGTACTTAGTGGGTATTTGAGTTGTTTTTTAATGGTTAAGCTAATGGTGTAATAAGAATAGTTATTAGGTATTTGGGTAACTAAACTTATAAGAAAAACAAATAAATAAACGTTAATGGATTTATATCTTTTTAAGCTACGTGTGAATTGGTTCATAAGAAGGTATATTTTTTATAAAATTTAAAATCTTTAATTGTTTTTTTGGTTCGGTGTCAAAATTTCCTGGAAGCAGTTGTCGAAATTTCTTGAAAATCGATGTCAAAATTTCTTGATGTCCGATCGGGATTACTTATAAACAAACTTTTTTTTTTTTCATGGGATTCAGCTGACTTCCAAGTGATTCACTTGGGTCCACCTCTTGTTAATTGAACAAACCTAAATAAAATGTGTTTTATAAAAATATTTATAGAAATTATTATTATTTAATATAAGAGAGACGAGAAACAACAAATTATAACACATCCATCACCCCTTAAGTCCCTTTTCTTATACTTCTATTTAAGTTATTTGAACAAAACATTTTGCGTTTTATGCTTGTTGTATAATCTTCACAAATAACTTTTTATATGTAGGTTCATGTATCATCAAGGTGGTCGATAAACTTTGGATTGGTCCTATTGAGGTTTATACCATTGCATTTGGTGGACTCAATATTAGTGCTACTTAACAAGGTGATGTACGGAGATCTAACCAAGTATGGGATCCAAAGGCCCGAAGAAGGTCCGTTTTTGATCAAAGTAAGAGACGGTAAATACCCCGTTATCGATGTTGGCGCGGTGAAAAAGATCAAGACCGGTGAAATACAGGTTTGTTTTAATTTCACAAAAGAATAATAACTGTCATATTGGATATGATTTTAATTTTATTTTTTTTAAACATATATAAAAACAAGTTTTTTAGAAAACGTGAATTAATAATCATAAGATAATGCACAGGTCTTACCAGCATTAAGAAGAATTAAGCATGGAGGAAATGAAGTTGTTTTTGAGAATGGAAAATGTTTTCCATTTGATGTAATTCTCTTTGCTACAGGGTTTAAGAGATCAACCCATTTATGGCTTAAGGTAATGTTTTATATTTCATCTATTGGGATGAATTTATTAAAATTCATCATGTATTGAATGAGATTTTAATCTCATATCAATACTGGATTGTAAATCTATATCTATATCTATATATTCTAATAAAAGGAAAACTACGAATGTCACATGACAACACAACATTCATTTTTAACAAAATTTTCCTGCTTCTCTCTCTTATTAAATTACTCCATTAATTACTAATTATTTTATTGAATTCTTTTTTGATTAAAAATTATTTTTAGAAAAATTAAGAAATAAATACTTTTTTTATGTTTATTTCTAGAGAAACCAATTTTTATAAAAATAAATTTTTCTAAGACATAATTCCTTTTTTTAAACACAAAATATTTTAAAATTTACATTTTTAACATGTTTTGTTTTGAAGCGAAATGTTTAATTTATTTTTTGGGAAAAACAAAAAAGTTAAAAACAAAAATTTTAAAAGTTATTGTTATTGTTTTATTACTTATATCCCTTACTCATACATAATTTAAATCATATATTATTTTATAATTAATAAAATTTATTCTATTTAATATTTTATTTATTTAACCCGTGTAATACACGAGTTCACTAAAGCTAGTTGTGTCATATACGTGTCAAGAATACTCATCCTGTAAGAGAAACTCATCATGTTCGGGTCACGGGTTTCTTAATGGGCATAAGGTACACGTTTTTTGTGAACTTACGTGGTTGAAATCTAAAAATATACCAACAGGAAATCTGTTCTAAAACTCACTCATAAACCAACTTAAAATGCTATATACTCACCTAAATTTATAATAATTCTATACTTTTTAAGGTTTCGAACAATTTCAAATATTATCATTGTAATTATTTATGTTAAAATAAATAGTTGGATAATCTGTAATTATGTTAAAAATACGCAGGGTGGTGATTATCTTTTAACCAAAGATGGGCTTTCAAAGCAAATGTTCCCAAATCATTGGAAAGGAGAAAATGGGCTTTATTGTGTTGGGCTTGCAAGAAGAGGCCTATATACTACAGCCACGGATGCCCAAAACATAGCCCATCACATTTTCAACCTAATCTCAAAATAAAATCAGTGAATTTATTAATAAAATATATTATGACACTGAGTAATAATTTAGTTATTTATTGGTACTATTATTGATTATTGTTTTATTTTACCGTTTGGTAAAGTGAGTCAACGATTATAATTGTAGTTACATGGTGTATTAGCAGTTATTATGAAAACATGTCACGCTTTAGTTAACAGGTTCTTGAATTAGCTCATTTAATCCGTTTATTTTTTTAATTTATAAAATATGTTTTATGTCATAAACTAAACTGGTTGGAAATTGTAAGCCATAAATAAGAAGCTGAGATCAAATTATAACACATTTGTATTTTTCTTTTAATTTGTAATTATAGCGTGTTAATATGCCAAAAACTAACCTTTATGTTAGGTTACACAAATCGTGCTCGCTCACGTACAAATTCATGTGTGATGTGTGTGATATGATTTTGGATTTGTGTCATGTTTGGTAATGTGTATTAGATTGGTTTTAGATAAATAAAAGAACACGAGGTAGTTGGAGCAACTTTTCGATTCATTTATGCATAAACTTAAAGCGAACTAGTGAGTAATTTATAGTCTTACATTGAAAGGAAAATACAAAAAGAAACTAAAATAGCACTAACGTGAGTCTAATATAGAAGTTAATTATTTAAGTGTAATGATAATAAGGGCCTTGATCAAATTTGATTAGTGACAAACGATAAACATGTATTACAACACTAGTAACTAGACCCGAGTAATGTAAAAAGACATGAATGGGAATCCTTAAACCGATGAAGCTATTGAAAGTTTCATAACCTACAAATGTGAGTCTAATATGGATATATACTGAATAGAGCCAACAGACAACCCAAGCTATCTGTTAAACTAATGTTCATAATGAAAGAAACATAAAGATAACAGTTTATATTGAACTAATCTACCTTGTATCTTAGATTCTTTAAAAGAAAATTGAAGGCAGATAGCTACTTTAGAGACATCTCTAGCTTGGATTCATTCCTCGTAACCTTTGACACAATCGAGTCGGGGGTCTCTTTGGAAGCAGTCTCTCTACCTACCAAGATAGAGGAAAGACTCGCCACCACCTACCCCCCAGACCCTGCACTTGAGTGGGATATACTGGGTTTGTTTGTTTGTTTGTTCGTATCTCCTATTAACATGCTATCAACATGATCTTGAACAATTATAATAAGTTAAGAATAACTGGCTAAAAGTGCTAGCGCTTTTTGTATGAAGTAATAGAAGTTACTCTTAAACTTTGACTGATTGATCATAAGGTAACATGTCCGTACGTGTGTCAGTCATGTTGGGTAAACATGCATATCCAATATGTCCCTTATTATTAGGGTTATCTTGATTTTGGTGATCAGTTCAACGGTATATGCACTCTGATTTTCATGGATTTCTATATATGTTTTAGCGACTCTTTATTATACCGTAATCGTACTATTACTAAACATATGATATTTGACAGGTTATCGATATCAATTAAAACAAATATTTTAAAGGGTTCAAATAAAAACTCTTATCAAATGCTGAACATTATATTAAAACTAAAGATATTGCTATTAAATTGTTACACATACACTAACATAAGAAAAACATGCTATTGAATTATAGTTAATATTATCACAAGATGTAGTTGTTTTATTATTAACCTTATAATAGTTTGATAAACGAGAATGTTGACTAGGAAAGAGAAGTGAGAAAATCAATTTACATTTTTACCCCTCTTTAAATATTCAATTAACTATTCATTATTAATAATAAATTATTTTATTAAAAAAATAATGACCATAGATCAAGTTGTGATAAATGATTAGGAGGAACTTTACCGGATTTTATAACATGGATAAGTTTTTATTTGATCTATGTCCTATATACAGTGGAGGGTTAGACTAAAAAGAAGAAAAAAAACTTCAAAAATCCTAAAATTGATTTTAAAACACTCATAGCCGGCTTAAACGAACTCGGACTCTCATTCCAGCGGCATGGAACGGGTAATATATTGACCCATTAACAACAAATTGTTTATTATTTTCTATATGGTGATCTAAGCCATACATACACACATATACATACCATACATACAACACTATGCAGTGGCGAAACTACACCCAACACTACCATGTGAACTCATAGTTTTTTAACAGATGAACCCCTTTCAGCTTTACAAATAATTAAAATCTGGACTTGGTTTACCGGTTAAATACAAGTGAAACTAAGGAATAAGTCATGGGTTTGACTCTTGAAACATTTTTTTCACTACTTTTTAATATATAAAATTAAATTTTTGCCCTTACTTTTAATTAAAACCTAACCCCAAACCCTTCCCCCCATTGCTACACTGATCATTCAAACAGCCCCCTCCAACTACCATTTACAAAACCCCAGTTCATTAGACTATTCAAGCTTTCAAGTTTTATGGTTAGTTTTCTAAATTTATTAATTCTTTATTTATTTATCTATAAATGAAGATTCAAACTCTAGATTTTGTTTTGGTAATTTTGATGTTTTCATTGTTATTATTTGTTAGTTAATTTGTTTGGGTGATTTTGGTATCTAGAAATATAGAAACTAGATTGTGTTTAAGCCCTAATTTATTAGTTCATCATAATTCATAATATGTGTATAATACATTTTACGAACATGGACCGTTTTGTTATGAAAAGAAAACCATCGATCGTTATTTCGTTAAGAGGTGTATTGTCTATCTTTGAGCACAGAAACCTATATATGTTGTGTTCATTGGTTAACTATCTATTCCTTTTACAGTAATAGGTTAAAAAAATATAATTTTTTATTGTGCAATTTATTCCTTTTATTCATGTCTTGTGGTGTCTGCTGCTATGTAATATTAAAATAAAAGTATTCTTTGATTCATTGAGATATAAGCTAAAGTTGTTAAAGATCAGTTACAAGAATATTTAAAACCAAAACCTCACCATTTTTTATCTAGGTGGTCTTAATCATTTGATGTGGTTCAAACATCCAACGATAACAATGAGCAAGTAGGTAGGTTTACATTTAAGAAAATGTGAAAAAAAGAGATACTATTTCATGGGAAGTCAAAACTTCCAAGTCATGTAACTTTTGTAGAACAAGTAGTCTAAGTTTTACCATGAATTTAGAAAGGGTCCTAATTTACAAGCACCCCACTTAATAAATCGACACCCTTTTATATGTCTCGTATAGCACCATACGCGGCGTATAAGGTCGAACACACTGAAAAACTAGACAATTTTAGGGAGGTTAATAGAGGGCTATACACCCCCATATAACCCTCTACAATCCCTATACGACAATTATAGTGCTACACGGCGCGTATAAAAAATTTCCACGCTGACTATGAGAAAAAATTCAGGGGGCTGTCAAAGGGGTTATATGCCCGTATAGGGCTATACGACCCACCTATACGACACATATGGTGCTATACGACCCGTATAAAAATTTAGGATGTTGATTTATAATCACGTGTTATCTAGATATTGGGGCCCTTAAAATCACCTATTATAAAGCATTGATGTTAGTGTTAAGCAATGAAACCCATGCAAATCATGCTCTGTAATAGGGATGAGCAAAAACCGAACCGTTAACCGAAACCGAACCATTAACAGACGAAACCGAACCAAAATTAACCGAAAACCGACCAAATCGAAAACCGAAATAACCGAAAACTGAGTTAACCGAAAGTCGGTTTCGGTTTTGTGCCCTTGGTTAACCGAACTAACTGAAACCGAATCGAACCATTCATATATTCATGTATTTTTAACTTTTATACCTCCATTTTTTGTATCTTTAAGGTTATTTTATGATAAACTATTATAATGAAAAAGATTATAAATGAAGAATAAGATATTGACATATGATACATAAAGTTTTCATACACATCTAATACCTGGAGTGTTTAAAAGCTTATAACCATTGCATGTGATGATGTTGTTTCTATCCCACATTGCTAGCCAAATGAAAGTTTCAACTACCACGTTGATTGGCTCATGATGCTAGTTGTTAATTTACTCAAAGTTTGGTTTTTGGTTCTTAACCGGAATAACCAAAACCAAACCGAAAACCGACATATTAACCGAAATAACCGAACCGATCTTCGGTTTTTGGTTTCGGTGGTTGATTTTTTAAAAACCGAACTTCGGTTATCGGTTTCGGTGATGTATGAAAACCGAACCGACATTTGCACACCCCTACCCTGCAACTTGATGCTCACCAGAGCACAATACGATCTAATGACAAAGATCTTTGGATAACACCAAGTTCCGCCCCTTATTCACAGGTAGTTAGGTTATATTTATCTAGTAAAATAAAAACCTAAAATATAGCTTAAAATGAGTAGGATGAAATAGGTCAAATGAATGGAAAGTCACTTAAAAGAGCACAAATCTCCTAAATCATTTTATTCATGTTTATTTTGTAATCATATTTGCCACATAAAATTTTTATATAAAAAAATAATATGTTGAAGAAACGGTGTTTCAAGTCGAACCGACCCGATCCGACAGCCCGAATTTTTTTTATATTATTTCGTTACAAATCAAATCACCCAAAATAATGAACCCCTGTTAAAAAAAGTCATGGTTTCGTTACGTACATACATGCAACAATTTAAACATAATCACCATCTCACAATACGATTCTTATTATAACGTTTAATTATAATAGTTGATTATCTATTACACGTTTAACTATTGTTTGCATAAGTATATCTTGTATATAATATTTATTCATTAATAGGGCATTTGGTCTAGTGGTATGATTCTCGCTTTGGGTGCGAGAGGTCCCGAGTTCGATTCTCGGAATGCCCCTTTTTATTTAATTTACAGTTTTTCTTCTATACTAATACACACTCAGATTTTATCCTACAATCACAATTAGGTAGATCAGAACAGTGGATATATTTTCTAGTTTGGGTATAATAATGGTAGTAACTAGTAACCACATGAACTGAACATTCATAAACTGTTCGACGGGAAGTTTGTTTATGTTCGTTTATTTAGGAAATGAACGAACATGAATAAAAAATTCGTGTTTGTTTAGTTAAACGAACAAACATGAACACATGCTTTGTTTGTTTGTTTACGTTCATGAACGTTCGTTTATGTTCATTCATATATGTTCGTTCATTTACGTTCGTTTATGTTTGTTCATTTATGTTTATATATATATATATATATATATATATATATATATA
>BJCO01010275.1:0-10110 GCA_018326465.1 Flaveria floridana
GACTAAAATAGCAATTTATTTAAAGAGGATATATTAAATAGGGTTTAAAAAATAGAAAAATAAAACATATATGTAAAATGACCAATATACCCCTCGTTTAACGGAGAATGTTGGATGGAGTTAACGGACTGGATGAAAATGACAAGATTTGTAAACCACAGGGACCCAGATGCGAAAAAATAAATTATTGGATGAAAGTGGCAATTTTCACCAAACCACAGGGACGAAAATGGCAATTTACTCTAAAGATAATAAAGATTGATGAGTAGTGGATCTTTATATATAGAATCACTATTCATTAACTATAAATTTTAAAGATGCAGATAGAGATAAAAATCTTAAAGAAGTTTTTAAATAATAGAGAAAGGATGTATATAGAGACTATTATAACGCTTTTACTTTTACATTAGCTTCCCTAACCCCATCTACCATCCCAAAAATTTTACCATAAAAAGAGTAAAACCCCATATATGCATAGAACTGTTCACACCTCACATCCAAAATCTAGTTAAAATCCACGTTAACTTCATTCATCAATTGACAACATTCCATGGTTCCTCTTTCTCATTGTTGATCGAGACATCAAGTCATAAATGCTCGTCATCTTCATCTCAAGTTCAACAAGAACCGTAGAAGTTCTACGTTGCTTCATCACAAAATTTGATTAATGTCCTTTGTTGTAGTCAAAATTTTCAATTGACAGTTCTCATTGACTCTTTAATGATCAACATGTTTTGAAAACAAAGTATAAGATGTAGGTTTTTTGGCCTTTTTATTTAACGAAAACATATGCTTGGGTCCTATAATACACGTGTCGCATCTAGAATGTCCGTACAATTCACATGAAAAGTTACTTAGTGAAGAGGTGGCGTATATATATAATCTAATAAAACCCACAAGTTGTAAGAAAGCTATTTAAAAATAAATCAGTAGAAAGAAATAAAAAGACGTTAACATCAGACGCAATATATTTCTAGCTGACAAAACTTGACAGCCAACTTCATGCTTATATGTGTGTATGGTATAAAATGATTTTGACATGATATCCTTTAAAGTAATATAAAATGGATTAGTGTGATCTTAAATCTATTTTTAAATGACAAACTCAAACTTTCTAAACATACTTTTAAATCTACATTAATGTTAATCATGAGATTAAAACCCTCAATCACTTAACAATTAACATCTTTACTACATAACAATACAACATCTTTAAATGCACCTTTACAGTGAAATCTATATCTACATCCCCATAACTCTCTCTCCCCTTCTTTCTCATTCGATCATTGACTTTCTAAAAGTAATGCATACGCCAATATCCATTTGATTATTGTGAGTTTGTGACTATGAATTCACTTAATTTGTTTGGCAAAAGTAATTCCAGATTTAGCTATTTCGTTTTTCAGGAGATAAATAACAAAATTTAGATAACCTAGTAATTATGATTTGGTACATGAGACTGTTTATGACAATAAATGTATACATAAGATTAACAAATAGTTATTTGATTATGTGTTTTTTAAATAAGTTCTTAATTAAGCTGAAAAAAACCATGCTGACTAATAACATTATACGTTGAAGAATCTTCCCATGTTCAGACTACAATGACATTATTTTGTATTTACAAAATAAAAAGAAAATGATATCTGTTAGGTATATTGTGGTGATGCAATGATATGCTGATTCTTGAAGATTGTTAATTGTGAGTTAGTAAGTCAAGTTACTTGTTGACTTATTAGTTCTCAATGTTAGAGTCAAAATTGTCATGTGTTCAAAGTTGCGGGTTCTATTGTTTCTATGTAGTTTTCATAGTGTGAGGGTATAATGTATAAACTTGTAAAGTTGGTTGTTAGAGTTTGTTAAAGGTGATTTAGGGCATAAAAGGGACCTGAATCATCTGTGAATTAGGCTTAATAATTCACAAAACAAATACTGTGATTCTCTTGAAAAAGAATGTTGATCAACTTCTTTAGTCTCTAATTTCTTCTTTTGTATTTCAATTCTGCTTAAAAGTTAACAATTGGTATGAGAGCTAAAGGCTCTCGATTGAAAGAAGGGTACGCTAAGAGACTGTGATCATGAAAGATTCAAAGATGGTGAATTCAGCAAAATTCAACCTCGAGAAGTTCGACGGGAAAAATGATTTCAGCTTGTGGAGGTTGAAGATGAGGGTGTTACTAGTGCATCAAGGTGTAGCTGATGCGCTGAAAGGGGAAGCTGGTCTCCCAGAGTCGATGTTCGACAAAGAAAAGAAATAAGTAATGGAGAAGGCGCATAGCGCCATCATTCTCAGTCTCGGTGGCAGAGTCTTGAGAGAGGTCTCAAAGGAAGTGATGACAGCTGGGGTGTGGGCTAAATTGGAAGGCCTGTACATGACAAAGTCATTAGCAAACAAGCTATACCTAAAGAAAAGGTTGTACATGTTCCAGATGACCGCTGGGAAATCCTTAGAGGATCATATTGATGAATTCAACAAGATTCTGTTGGATCTTGAAAACATCGAGGTTGAAATTGAAGTTGAAGACAGAGCTACAGTATTCTTAGCTTCTTTACCTCCTTCTTATAAACATTTTATTGACACCCTAATGTTCGGAAGAGAAAGCCTGTCAATAGAAGAAGTCGTGTCTGTAATAAATTCAAAAGAACTACACAAAAGGGGAGAGTCGAAGGATGATGGATCAGAAGGTCTAGTCGTGATAGGAAGACCTGAGAACATAAATAATAAATCCAGAATTATGTAATCAAGGTCCAAGTCAAAGGGAAATTTTAGGTGCTTTGTCTGCAATTCAGACAAACACCTAAAGAGGGAGTTCCCTGAGTGGAAAAGGAGGAAGGCTGAGTTTAATAAGCCAAAGCACCAAGGCTTGGGTACTCAAGATGACCCCACAGATGGGTATGAGAGTGCAGAGGCGTTGATGGTTTCAAGTACAGACCCCAAACAAGTATGGATTCTAGACTCAGGGTGTTCCTATCATATGACCCCACATAAGGATTTCTTTAAGAGTTTAGACTTAAAGAACCATGGTGTTGTTCAGTTGGGGGATGACAGACCATGTAAAATTAAGGGTATTGGTGTTGTAACACTAAAACTAAGTAATGACACCACAGTTGATCTATATGGAGTAAGGTATATCCCTGAGTTAAAGAGAAACTTGATATTACTAGGCACCTTTGAAAGAAAGGGTTACCATGTGACCCTCAAGGATGGAAAGACCAAAGTAGTAAAAGGAGCTCTAGTATTACTACTGGTACAAGAAGGGAGAATAACACATATGCTCTAGATGGCCAAGTTGAAGTTGGTTCAGTCTCTGCCGCAGTTGTTTAAGAAAAATAGACTTGATCATATAAGTCACCAGGGGTTGATAAAGTTAAAGAAGCAAGGGGTTATAACTAATCTTGGTAGTTATGAGTATGGGTCATGTGAAAACTGTATCATGGGGAAGGCCAAAAGGGTTAAGTTTTCAAAGAGTACTCACTAGATTAAGGAAGTACTAGATTATGTCCATGCAGATCTCTGAGGACCTATAAAGAACCTATCTTTAAGTGGAGCTTCTTATTTTTTTATCAATAATTGATGACTATTCCAGAAGAGCGCGGGCTTATGTTTTGAAGCATAAATATGAGGCATTTAATAAGTTTAAGGAATGGAAGATGTTAGTTGAAAACCAAACTGAGAGAAAGGTTAAAAAAATTAAGAACAGATAATGGTTTGGAGTTCTGCAATAAGGACTTCATTCATTTATGTAAGGTCAGTGGGATAGATAGACACTTCATTATTCCAGGAACCCTACAATAAAATGGGTTAGTTGAATGAATGAATATAACTCTCCTAGAAAAGGTTAGATGCATGCTAATTGGTGGTGGTCTTCCTAAGAGTTTTTAGGCTGAAGCTCTGAAGACTGCTATGTATGTTGTTAATAGAACTCCCTCATCTACTATAGACATGAAGGTACCTATGGAGAAGTGGTTAGGCAGTGTTACTAGCTATGATAGTCTCAAGGTGTTTGGTTGTGTGGCATATTCTTATATAAGTCAGGGTAAGTTAGACCCTAGAGCACAGAAATGCATCATGCTGGGCTATCCTGATGGTGTTAAAGGATACAGACTTTCAAGATTAGATAGTGGTACTCCCAGGGCCATTGTTAGTAGAAATGTAACCTTGGATGAGAATATCATGTCCAAAGATGTTATGATATCATAACAATATGGAAACAAGTCTGATCATGAAGTCCAAATTGAGGTGGAGTACACTAAAAATGATTTGAAGGGTTCAGAAGGTGGGATAGATCAACCAAGAAGCTCACATACACATGAAATGAAGACTAGTATAGCAACAGATAAGCCTAAAAGGCAAATTGTCCAGCTAATTAGATATAGAGATGATATTTCAGCTTATGTGTTCAGTGTAGCTGAGGAAGAGTGTTCTTATGAACCTTTATCATTTCAAGAAGCCATGTTATCTATGGATATGTTAAAATAGAAGGTAGCTATGGAAGATTAGATGAGTTCACTGCTCAAGAATCAAACCTGGGTATTGGTTAATAAGCTAAGAGATCAAAAATTAGTTGATTGGAAATGGTTGTTCAAGGTCAAAGAAGGTTTTCTAGGTGAACCTAGATATAAGGCTAGGCTGGTGGCAAAGGGTTTCACCCAAAGAGAAGGCATTGATTACAGTGAGATTTTCTCTCCTGTGGTCAAGCATGCTTCTATAAGGGTCATACTGGCATTAACTGCAGTTAATGATATGGAATTAGAACAACTGGATGTTAAGACTACCTTTTTACATGGCAATCTTGATGAGAAAATTTACATGAAGCAGCCACCTGGTTTTGAGGTGGAGAGTGAATTTGATCAAGTATGTTTGTTACAAAGATCATTGTATGAGTTGAAGCAATCACCTAGACAATGGTATTTGAGATTTGATGGCTATATGGTTACTCATGGATTTATTGCGTGTATCTTAACGAGTATAGTAAAGGAACATTTGTGTATTTGTTATTGTATGTGGATGACATGCTTATTGCATGTAAAGATAAAGATCAAGTTAAAGAAAAACCAAGAGGTTGTTAATGTCTGAGTTTGACATGAAGTAGCTTGGGGAAGCTAACGGAATATTGGGGATAGAGATAACTCGAGACAGAAAGGCAGGTCTAATAAAGTTATCACAGAAGTCCTATTTGGCTAAGGTGTTAAGAAAATACTCAATGGATAATAGCAAGGCAGTGATTACACCTTTAGGTATGCACTTTAAATTGTCAAGTCTAGATTCACCTAGTACTGACAAGGAAAGACAGTTGATGATGAATGTCCCTTATTCTAATGCTATTGGAAGTTTAATGTATTTGATGATTTGTACAAGGCCTGATATTGGGTATGTAGTTAGCTTAGTAAGCAGGTATCTTAGTAATCCAGGAGGGCAACATTGGGAAGGAGTCAAATGGATACTCAGGTACTTAAATGGTACTAGAGATATGGGTCTGGTATTTAGAAACACAATGGATCAGGTACCTGTTGTTGAGGGTTTTGTGGATTTAGATTTTGCCAAAGATCTTGATAAAGGGAGGTCTATTATTGGTTATGTTTTCCAAGTATTAGGTGGTACAGTGAGTTGGAAAGCTAGCCTTCCACATGTTATGGCTTTGTCCACCACTGCGGCTGAATATATTGCTTTGACTGAAGCTGTTAAAGAGGAAATATAACTGAAAGGATTTATGGCTGAGATGGGAATAAAGACTGATGATGTTCTAGTACATTGTGATAACATGGGTGCAATACAATTATCTAAACATCAAGTATTCCATGAGAGGTTCAAGCACATAATTAATATAAGGCTACACTAGATTAGAGATATTATATGCTCTAAGGTTGTAAGGGTGGAGCACATTAGTACAAGTTGTAATGCTGCAGATATGTTGACTAAAAGTCTTCCTGGTCCAAAGTTTATGTAGTGCTTAGATATTTTACATATTACTTAGTCCAGAGCTAATTCTTGTTTGATCATTGCTCACTAAGGTGGAGATTGTTAGGTATATTGTGGTGATGCAATGATGTGCTGATTCTTGAAGATTGTTAATTGTGAGTTAGTAAGTCAAGTTACTTGTTGACTTATTAGTTCTCAATGTTAGAGTCAAAACAGTCATGTGTTCAAAGTTGCGGGTTCTATTGTTCTATGTATTTTTCATAGTTTGAGGGCATAATGTGTAAACTTGTAAAGTTGGTTGTTAGAGTTTGTTAAAGGTGATTTTCATCTGTGATTCTCTTGATAAGAATGTTGATCAAGGTCTTTAGTCTCTAATTTCTTCTTTTGTATTTCAGTTCTACTTAAAAGTTAACAATATCAAAGTGAAAGAAGTTATCTAACCGGAAAAGAAACGCATAGAGTGGGGGTTGTGTAGTAAAATATCATTCATCATTCATAATAAATAACTAAATATCTCTAGCTAGGGTAATGATAATTAATAGAACAAGAACTAACAGATAAATATTACAAAAGCAACATGAGACAAGAAGAAAAAGAATGGTTAAGGACATGTGAAATACATAGTACCCGTCAAACAGATCTTGAATTATAATTATGTGTTTGTCTTGAAGGATAGAACAACAACTAATGGAAATGAACCCACTTGCTTGCATGATGTGGTATGTTATTGCTACTTGAAATATCTTATATAGTATTTATTTATGACACTCGTAATCATCTCGTTTTTTCTATTTTTTTCCTTTTTCCGTTAGACACATCAGAGTCACATAAGGTTTTCCTATTTTTTTCCAGCGTTTCTTTGTTTTACATTGTGTCGTCGCAGTTTTCCTCATTTTCTCCTTTAAATTTGGCTCAGTTTCTTTTACATGGGTGTTTGATTGGTAAATCTCTGTGAATATTCAATAGACCGGGTAAGAAAAGAACCGGGGGTGTGGTGTTCCCAACCGGCCTCGGTTTTTATCGGGTAGTTAATACCCCTTCACTGAAGCCACTCCGTGGGGCCTTATCATTTGGTTGTCTAAACTAAGGTAATGAGCTCAATTTTATAGATACATTCAAAGATTAAGTGATACTATTTGAATTCAATGATCAATCTAAACCGAATATTCATTGAGGGGAAGGTACGATTATGATATGCATTTACTAAACAAGCATTTTTGGAAAAATATTTGATATCTCTTTCTTTTTTTTCATGTTGGATTAGCCTAAAATTTTTTTAGTGAAAGAATGGGTCGAGTTTATTAAGAGTAACTGCTTTTCGTATCCTTTTACTGGAAACTTTTAAAAGGTCTTTAAATAGGCATAGCATAGGTTACGAATTATGCATAGTAGGGAGCTAAACACAGGGGTCGGAGTCAGACCGCACCTTATGACGACCGAAGGAAAATCAAAAGGATTGTCGATTTGTGATCATATATAACAAGTTATTTATATTTTATTAAGCACTTTAATAATGCCAAAAAAAACCAGTTTAATAGATTATTACAAACTAACTAATACATTATTCTTACTAATGACAAACTAACTATTACAATATTGCACTATAACAATCGACATTTACAACTTGGTATTTTAAGTATGAATATCACATTTACATAGCTTTCTTTTAGACAGTTCTTTGTTTGTTATGAAGCTAATAGTTAGGGTAACACAAAATCGTGAAACAATAATTATGTATACAAATATTACATATACTTATTTAGTTATTTGTGTCTGAAGTTGATGAAAACTTACCTTTTTTTTAAGAGTACCTCACATGAATGGATATCAATCAATAGACAGGAAAGTCAAATCTTGCGTAGCATTAGTTGTTGTTACCTTTAAACCTTGGTTTGTGAAGAATTTTACATAGTATCATAGTAGTTAACTTCACAAATGTTCATTCGATAACACCTAGATATCTAAGCACCAAAGCAACCTTATCATAAATTTTTACAAAGTTCAATTCCAATTTTATTTAACCCCAAAACATGGTTTAAATCATTTTTTGACCCCCAAGATAACTTTTTGGGTAGCGTTATAATAAAAAAGATGTTAATTCTAAAAATCCTAAGAAAGTGTGGCCTTGACACATATTCTTTTATTGTTTTAAAGAGGATGACATTTTGATCAATGTGTCAAATACATAAGCTCATTGTGTGTTATATATTCACCGTGTCATATATTGCATATCGTTTGTTGTGTGTACTAATTACTGTGTTTTACGTTTTAAATCACTTTATGTTATTTTGTCATTGTTATCATACGTTATAAACTTGTTTTCTATCATTGTATTGTATAATTAGAAGTACATAATTATATACTTTCAAATCAATGTATTTTTAAAACTTTTTTATGTTAAAGATAACACAATTTGTTATTTTTTATTATATTTTAATAGATTACATAAGTTTATTTTTATCTATCATTGTGTTTTACCACTAAAAGTACACAATGATGTTATTTTACCAATGCATTTTTCAAAACTTATAGTGGTCAAGATAACACAATTACGATCAAAAGACATAACGAGACATTATGTTATTTTGTCATTGTTTTTAATGTATTAGACTAATTAGTTGTTAATTTATTATGTTTTACATATTAAAGACACACAACAATGTTATTCCATAATTATATTTTATATCATCATTTTAGAAAGACACAACAGTATTCAGAAAAACACAATAACTAACAAAAAACACAATGAACTGTACTAAATACACACTAGCGACATATCGGCCTAACTGTACTCGTTTTAAAGATAAAAAAACACTTGTTTTAATGGTGTAATTTTGGTAAAAAATAATACCGTACATAAAAATTATAAACGTTTTTTAAAAAATAGGAGAATTTTCAAAAGGTCAACATAAGTGGCTATTTCTAAAATAATATTCTAACAAATGTTTTCGTATAATTTGATCTTAACCATTAATTAAGAAGATGAATGGTTAAGATTACTTGTTATACTTTTTAACTTTACAAGACTTTATATTTGAACATTTCTCTAACTTTTTGGTCAATTAACAAACTTAAATGTAATAAATTTAATTAAAAAAATTAGAATACTAAAATCCCATCTATCTTATTAATAACAGCAATTTGAAATATAACATTTCAATAAAAATTAAGCAAATTACAATCTCTTACTTATATACTAGGTTAGTCCCCGTTTATTACAAGGATTGAATAAGTAAAATATTAAATAATTATTATAATAAAATTCATGCATTATAAAATTATGCTTGAAGATAAGATATGATTATAATTACGTATAAATAGCTATTTTAAATAAATAAATAATAGTGTATTTTTCTTAAACTTTTGCTTTATAAAAAAATTTATGATTTTAGAATTTTTTGTTTTAAGAAAAATGATAAAAAAATTGTTGTATTTTGTATTTTATAAAATTTTTGTTTTTAAAAAGTGTCTTTTTAATAAAAAAAATAGGTTTTTAATTTATTAAATTATACATTTTTTAATTTGAAAATGGCATGAGTAATATTATTAGTATTCAAGATTATTATTAATAATATAGAGAAATAAAAAAGTAAGTATAATAAGACTTAAATCGTTTCATGCTTATTTTAGTTTTTTATAGATAGATGGATAGGCTAAAAACCAATTAATTAAACGGATTATAGTTAGTAATAAACAAGAAAAATTATAGTATTATAATTTTATATAAAATATAATTAAAATTATATATACGTAATAATTCAAAAAAAATAATTATACTATTTTTTAACTCTCTTATCTAAATAGTTTCATTTTTAAACATTCGTGTTAAAATCTTCAAAAAATATTTTTTTATAAAATTCTTGTCTTTTTAAAATTCTGGTTTGTAATTATTTTGGTTGTTTTAATAAGATTGTTTTTAAAAAATTTCATCTGTTTATAACTTTTTCAAAAAACAAAATGATTTGAAACATTTTATTTAAAAAAGGTTTGTGTTATAGAAAATTTCATATTTTTATATAAAATTTTAGTTTTTTTATTATTTAGATTTTAATTAAAAGAGATGATTAAAATTTTATATACTTAATAATTCAAGAAATAAAATATTTATACTATTTTTTAATTCTCTTATCTAAAAAATTTCATTTTTAAATAGTCGTTTGAAGATTAATATATATATATATATATATATA
>BJCO01010287.1:0-10071 GCA_018326465.1 Flaveria floridana
GAATACATCATCAAAAATCGACGATTCGGGCGACACCAACGGGCGACGAGTTTAGGGCTTCCCTAGGGAACAAGGAAGGCATGCAAACCAAAGCCATATCGGAGAAGCCATCGCCACCGCCACACTTAAAAACTGAGATCACAAGGGGGGTTGCAGACCGCGACGACAAACAGAGGCCGGTTGGCACACCGGTAATTCTTCCAACGGCCGGCAACGATGGAGGCGACAACGGTTCCTCCCCCCCTCTCTCTACGAATCAACCGGAGGTGTGAAACAGGAGGCAATAAAATGGCCAACCGCCACCGCTATCGCCCTCGTCGCCGGCGGCACCATCACATAGAAAGCCTCCCCTTGGAGGCATGAAGAAAACTTAAAAAACCCATAAAGATTATGCATCTCTGTGATTCTCTTTGTTTAAGATGGTGATGGTGGGGTGGCACATTTCCCAACCAAATTGATGACCGTAGATTTCAATTGAACGGCTACAATCTCACATTTTACTATTCATTTTCTTTTACTATTAATAGTATAGAATTTTAATACTTCTAATTTAATTTGATAGTTGAGTAAATTATACGAATTTAACTTGATAGTTGAGTAAATTATACGAATTTAATTTGATAGTTGAGTAAATTATACGAACCGTCCTTGAGTTTTGTTCAAACATTTCGTCCCTGAGAATGAAAAATCACATATGAAGTTTTAAAGTTTGAAAAAACGTAACACGTTTCGTCCCTGAGTCAAACAACCATTAATTAGTTGCATTAAATAGCTATAAAAGTATCATTTTACCCTTCAATAATAAAGAAAAAAAAATTTAAAAATGAGTTGTTACACGAACCCACACTCACCTAATATACCCCACCCGCATCCATACACCAACTTTCTTCTTCATCTGTAACAAACCACCACCACTACCACCACTACCACCACCACCTCATAGTCACAGGAAATGATACTTATTGATTGTTAGTTGAGATAATCACTGCAGTTGTTAAGGGGGGTTGTTGGACTATTGGAAAAGGGAGGGATTCTAATTGTATATATGATGGAAGATGATTGGGTGGGTTTGTTATGGGTCCACCATTCTACGGTACATGTTTGTTATTTAATTTTTTTTATTCTAGTAAGGGTAAAATGGTCAATTTTAATAGAGTGTGAACTAGTGAAGTCGGCTTGTAAGCTATTCGGGATCGGCTCAAAAAAGATCGAATCGAGCCAAGCTTAAACGAGCTTGAGCCCGAGCATCAGATATCCGGCTCGAGCCAGCTCACAAGGCTAAATGAGGTTTTTAGTGATATAATTTTTTTTAATTTACAAATTAAATATATGTAAATTTAAATTTACATAAATAATATTATTATGATATAAATAATTAAATAATATATATTATGTTTTATATAAAAAGTATGATTAGAAATAAACATAAAAGTAATTATAAAAGAATTAAAATTTAATAATATAACAATAAACGAGTCCAGCCCGAGCCTAGCCCGAGCCTAGCCCGAGCCCAGCTTGAGCTTAAATATTTTCTAACAATTCTAGCTCAAGCTTTAGAAATAAACCTACAAAAGAGCTGAGCTCGAGCTTTCTAAAAACAAAATGAGTCGAGCTGAAGCAAAATGAGCCGAGCTCAGGCTTGGCTTGGCTCGACTCGTTTACACCTCAAAATTTTTAAAAGTTCATGGAGTTTTTTATGGTCGTTTGACGTATTACGTAGTTATTATTAATTTTAAATGTTTATTTTTTAAAAAAGATGATGGATGACTAAGGATTCACACTTTTATGGTTTAGGAAGGATTAACATAGTTAGATCAGAGATAGAAAAGACTAAGGTGTTGTTTGGTTTGGAGTAATGGAATGAAGGAATAGAATGAATGACGTAATGAAATGGATGAGAGCATGAAATAAATTATTATATTTCATTGTCTTGTTTGGTTACCATTTAGGAGTGAATGAATCATTAATTTATGTTGTTTGCTAGGTATGAAAAAAGCAAATGAATGAAATATAAAAGCAGTTATAGTGGTGATGGCGGGTGGTGAACGTTGGTGGCTTCCAGCGGAGGCGGTGGCCGGTGGTGGTTTCCTACAGTGGCGGTGGTGACCACTGGTGGGCGGGCCCGCTAGTGGCTAGTGGTTCGGGGCGGCAATGGTGATGGCCTATTATTTTGCGGCGCCGCTGGTGGCCGGTGGTTGGCGGCGGCGGGGGCTAGTGGTTGGCCGCAGCGGCGGTCGGTGGGTGGCGGCGACCGCCGGTGGTCTATGGTGGTGGTGGTCGCCATGCCTTGTGGTGGTTGCTTGTGACGAATGATCTTGGTGGCCGGTGACGACCGACCTTGGTGGCCGGTGGTGGTTGTTGTGGTGGGTGAGTGGGTGGTGTTGGTGATTAATGATAAAAGAAGATACAAAATGAAAAAAAGAAGGGTGTGGTGGTGGATGAAATGAATTTGAGGGAATAGAATTAACTATGTAATGGTTAATTTCATTACCTTTATCAACCAAATATGCATTCATTCACATTCAATGGTTTATTTCATTCCACACCTTATTTCTGCGTACCAAATGCTACTCGATAAATAAAAAGGTGTTAAAGAAAAAAGGGAATTGAAAGAGAACTTCTCTCTATGATTTCTGGCCGGTTTGGGACTAATTTGGGCCAAACCAGTTCGGTACGCAAACAGATTTCAGTTTTTTTTTTCACGAACCGGTTGCCAAACCGGTTTTTTTCCCACCTAATAGTACGAAAAGGGTTTAAGGAAAAAAGAAAAAAAAAAAGAAAGATTATATTAACTACTACCAAACTAACGAAAATCGGCACAATAGATCAGAAATCTTGAAAAACAAACACGTTTACAAAGACGTCTTTCATTGACAAATCTCCTCAATTCACCGACAGATCTTCTAAAAGATAATATTTTTATTGATTCCCACTTTATCTTCTCTCTATGATTCTGTAAGATTTCATTTTTCGTCAATCGATGGCACAAAACCCACCGATGATTCACCGTTCAAGTTTCTTATTGCCGCCGACGATCTCCGGCGACGTTAGTGGTTCTTCTCCGGCGACTTACGCACTTATTATTCTTAATCAACGTCTCCCTCGATTCTCACCCGTACTATGGGATCACGGTGAGTTGGGTGTTGATAATGGTGTATATATGTTATGGGTTTTGTTGATTGATTAATTGTTGTTGTAGAGCAGCAAAGATTCGTGTGTGTGCTGATGGTGGAGGTAATCGATTGTTTGATGATATGCCGGAGATTTGTGCTCATGGAGATGATGTTGCCGGTGTTCGTGAAAGGTTATTGTTTGTTGATTCGCTTAGATTCGTACGCAATCATTGGTTGTGTTGTTTGAGTGCCTTTAAGGTGTTTGATGTTATGCTTGTGAAAGTGTTGTGTGCATATTGTTTGTTTGAGTTGCTTTTTGGGAAAAAGGTAGTGGGGTTTAAGACTTCTGGTGGATTCCACAAGAGTCACCATCTTTTTACACTTTTTGAACAAAGAGGGTCATGAGGTCATCCTAAAGAGATGAACATAGAAAATGTTCATGAACAAATGGTGATTTGTAATGATTTCTGTAGATTTTTGGATAGTAATTTTTTTATTATGGGATAGAGGAAAGGTTTACCCCTCTCTCACCCTCCCCACTCCCTAGTTTTAGTGGATTTTTCTGTGTATGATTGTTTGTTTGTTTGGTAATTTTCTGCTTTGAATGAGATTCCATTCAGTGTTGATTGTAAATTAGAACTCCAAACAGCTTACATGTGTAAGATACGGATTACTAATGATAGATTAACTTCCACCTTGTGTTCTTAAGTTGATTACCTGATTTGGAAGTTGATCACTAAGTGTTTTGACCTTGGGAATTTCTTTGTTGACAATTAATAATGGTGGATAACGGGCAGGGCCCAGAAAATATATAAATGAATGGAAAGAATTACATCATCAAGATGGCATATTCTCCATAAAACCTATGGTGGTTCCCAGAGCAAGCTTTGGGAACCCAAAAAATCGAGTCTCCAACTCTAAACACTATCACCCCACCTATACAAAAAGGGGCAAGGATTAAAACAACTAAGAACTAGAGGCCTATCATCACAGCTACTACAAAACACCATAATAATATGAATTCAATAACAACCACTTTGAAACACATGTAATAACCACCAAATCTACTATGTCCTCTGTTTATGTTTGTTTCATTTGTTGTTTGGTAAAAAGGAAACAATTTTTGTATTCTAATTTGGGTACATATCTGTTATAGGTACAAGCCAGATGTAATTAAGGGAGACATGGATTCAATCAGACCAGACGTTTTGAATTTCTATAGAAATTTGGTAAGTTGGTTATAATCCTTATATGAAATTATGGATATTCTTGATATCTTGCATTGTTTAGGCTCTAGGTGTTGATATGGTACTCAGATTGTAGTTGGCAAAGGGTTGGTGAGGTAACGGGTAAAAATGAGTAGTCATTTAAGATAGAACAAAATGAGTCGGGTTGGGTTGACCTGTCAACTCCTTTTCAGTCCATTGTGGAATTCGACACTTATTTTCACATTTTTACATTTACTTATTTTCATATGTTTTAGTTGTTTGTAAGATTAACCTATATTATTAATTCAATTACATGCAGGGAACCAAGATTGTAGATAAATCTGATGACCAAGACACAACAGATTTACATAAATGCATCACGTATATACTTGATTTTTTTTCTGATGATAGGAAGTCAAATGTAAGTAGAATTCTTACATAATAATCTTTTATAAGATTACGTTCTTGCATTTTACAAATTATTATATATCATGTATTCTTTTGGGCCAACAGTTGTGCATACTTGTTGCTGGAGCTCTTGGTGGTAGGTTTGACCATGAAATGGGAAATGTTAACACGTTATGCCACTTTTCAACAACACGGATTGTTCTTCTGTCTGATGATTGTCTTATTCAACTTCTTCCTCATACCCGAAATCATGAGATTAGTATCATCGCTTCAGTTGAGGGCCCGCATTGTGGCCTTATTCCCATTGGTACCCCTTCTGGAAGCTCTACAACTACCGGGCTACAATGGAATCTTGGTAGGTACTTTTTTTACACATCAGTTCATTGTAGGTGGAAGAAATGGTGGGTTGGGTAGATCAGGCAACGGGTCAAAAAGGGTAATTTCTTTAGAAGTCGAAACACTTGTGATCAAGTTTTTAAATATTTTTCAAGGAATAATGTATGTGGAGGCCATCAAAGTATGTACCATTTTCATATATACCGATTTTAACCATAAACTTGGCCGATGATGATAATACCTTTAAAAGTTTATGTGTCAACGCGTGCAGTAAATCGTTTTTAACAAAAATTAAGGGCATTTTCCTCATTCTGCATGTTGTTAGCCCAAGTTGGTAATAAACCATATACGTACTTGGTGGCTTATAAAGTAGTTTATTAAGTAATCAGTGTATCAAGTATGATCACACAATTATATTATTTCAATAAAAGTTTAATTATTTGAATAATATATTGCATTGTATGTTTCACTTTGGTGACTTGATCCATTTTATTTTCAAATATATAATTTTTCATTTTTACCCGTTTGACCTGTAACAATAAACAAGACTTCACATATCTTTTAAGATTTTTCAAACTGGATATTACAGTTTAATTTTTCTTGTTACTTGATTCTTTCTAAACACAATTTTCATGTTTACAGATAATACAGAAATGAGATTCGGGGGCTTAGTGAGCACATCAAATATCGCCACAGGAGAAACGGTAACTGTTAGATCTGATTCTGATCTTTTGTGGACAATATCTCTTAAGAAAAACAGCCATGAAGGTGAAGAAGGCAAAGTCCATGATTCTCAACATGTCAACCTCAGCTGATCATTCTAAAGTCTATTTATTATTATTTTTTGGTGTGATTACAATAAATATAGTTTTGGTCTATCTAGAAGTTATATAGTTTTTGTGCCTGATTTGTAATACTTATGCTTGCTTCCTTTATGTTCTCTGATTTGCAAAGCATAATGGGTTAGGTTGATCAAATAAATTTTGGTAACTTTTTTAATATTTCAAGTAGTATGTTAATATGTTACTTTGCAGCTGAATCTCATTTACTTTAGAGTAAATTACATATTATATCCTTTATTTATATATGAAATTGCATGTTATGTTCTTTAGATTTTAATTTATTTAAACAAATTTGCACAGATATTGTCTTTTACATTAACTTTCATCTAAATATACGGTTAACTCAATTGTGTGTTCTAGGAGGGGTATTTTTATTATTTGCTTTTCATATTTTTATATAATAAAATTTTTAGAGGTTTATTAATAATTTTTTATGAAAAACAAATTACAAGATCGCTATCGGAGCATTGAGTAAGTCAATAAAACCTATGTTCTTAAGCTCAATAACAATAAATTCAATGTTCCCCTTTTTTGATATTTCAAAACCGATCATCTTCACCATCATTTAACATCTCCATCATTAAAGTCACTTTAAGTTTTAAAAGCCTTCATATTTTTCTAAATTAAATCTACATGTTTACTTTGTTTATTGTAATTTTGATGTTTTAATCCATTTCGTTATTATTTATTGTAGCAGATGAGAAAAATTATCATCTGTGATTTATAAATACACTTTCTCTTATTAACATGAATTTTTATTTGATATTTTTATCAAGCCTATCAAGAATTAACGCTCGGTAGCAAATTATGTATTTTATTTTGGACATTCAATCTGGTTTAACGATTGCTTATTTAAAAAACACTTTTTTATTTTTTTTACTATATTAGATGTGAAAAGCAAATGATAGAGATACCACTTGTGTGAAGATCAAATAACTAAGTTAACTGTGTATTTGGATGGTGGTTAGAAATAACTAAGTTAACTTTTTTTGTTACTATCTTTAACTTGTGTAGTTTTGTTTCATTGTATGTAATTACTAAAATTAAAGGACGTAACATGTAATTTCATATATTAATAAAAGACACAATTTGTAATTTACTCTAAGTTTTAACAGGCACTAAATGAGTTGTGTGTGATCCTGCCTGCTTTATTTTTTTCTCATTAGATTATGTAGTGATTGTTTAGTTAAAATCTCATTTAATATCATGTAGATAAAAATCATTTCTCTAAAGTTACTTTTAAATCAAATGTAGTGGTTAACTAATGTTTGGAGCCTTATTGATTTGCTAATTTTGGAAAAATTGGGTTTGGCGTCCGTTAAAGGCTTGGAGGGATTTAAATCTCTTTTTGATTAGCTTGTTATGATGTTTGGAGCCACACTTGTGTCCATATTGTCATGTTTGGAGCACCCAAAATTACGCACTACGTTTAATCTTATAATCTTGTCACCATAGTTTTCAAAGTTGCTTTTTTTTTCGTTGTTACTTTTAATGAAAATATATAACCTGAATATAAATGTTTGTCATAAAAACAAACCTTCGTTTATATAGAGAATAGGAGATGGTAAATTGCCTTTGGTTACAACTTAAAGAATGAAACCAACTATTTTTGTGAATCCATAATTCCTTTAATAATTTTAACAACCATTAGCTCATTCAATTGACAAAAGGTTTCCATATAATCCTTCTTTAGTACAGGGAAAAACGATTAATTGGTGATTCTGGTCATAACTTGACCCGACCCAAATAGCATGAACTTGATTGAAAACTTGCAACCTTTCATAGAGCATTTTCTTTAGGTTTCCCATATGAGCCTGAAAACTTATAAGCTTTCATAGAGTATTTACATTAGGTTCTCTGTATTAGGGGTGTGTTTTTCACCCAAACCCGAATACCGAACCCGACCAGAATCAACCCGAACCCAATTAAGGAAGAACCCGATCAGCCCGAACACGATTTTAAAAGTAAACCGAACCCGATGTAGTCTTTAGGATCGGTAATTGAGTTGGTATTTTTGTTAATCGGGTTAACCCGAATAACCCGATTATAGGTTTAAAAATCATAGGCCGAATTTTTCTAGGTTTCAAGTATGTAGAGCATTTAAAATTTATATATATGGTTATACCATATTGAAAAACCAAGGATGTCGATTACAATTAAAAATCAAATTTAATTCAAAGAGTGGTAGTGATTCATCGGACTTCGGCTATAATCGGAAACGGTCGTCAGCATTGCTTCAATTCACAGTTTAAAACAATACAGAAGACCGTATATATAGATGATACTTTTCTTATACCGCAAGGAAGTAAAATTACCTCAAAACTTGAGAAAGAAAAAGTTCACATAACATGGTACCAAAGGCCATAGAACCGCTGTTAATATTACAACACTCAAAAGGTAAAATAATAGAAGGGATAGTAAATATGGTTTTCTACTCCATAAGGAGCAGAAAACATAGTTTGGTCAAATATCCAAAGTCAATGGAGCACAAAAGATCAAGTAAAAAGTGTGCAAATATAACCGAAACTCAGAACCCTAAACCCATTGAAACCCTAACCACGTTGACCAGGTCGATGCACCGACACATGGACTAGATCTATTTGCTATCTGCAACTTCAGTTTTCTCATCGGAACCTGCCTCCGCTGCCTTGCTGGTTGCACCTGCTTCTTCACCTACATTGAGAAATTATTATTTAACAGTAATTATTTGATTTATCTCAATAACCAGTTTCTTAACTGTATGCATCCATCCAAATGAAGTTATTTTGGTCATGAATATTTGTAGTCAAATTTGAAAGAAAAAGTTACCTTCATCGTCACTGTCTTCATCATCGCCGCCCATGAAATCACCCATATCTGGCATGCCTTCCATTCCCATTCCACCCATACCCGGCATACCCATGCCGCCCATTCCAGGCATACCCATGCCACCCATTCCAGGCATACCCATGCCGCCCATACCGGCCATGTCACCAAATTTCTGTAAAAAGCAGATTAATGAAATAAGAATTTAGGTAAATTAAAGGGAAATTACTATGAATGTTTAAAAGACAAAATCATTACTGAGAAATCCATTCCTCCCGTGTCAGGATCTGCAGGACCTGAAACATTAAACCACACATAATCAAATTTGTGAATACATGACAAAGTTAGTAGAGGTTGCAGTTACAACCTATTTATTTATGAATTGATCAATTCAGGTTACCTTTATTTCTAACATGTCAAAGGGGCAATATAAACATAGAGCCAATTAGAAAAGAAGGATGTTTAAATGCATAAAACATCTTAAACCATTAGAATCAAATCAAAGATTGAAGATAAGCAATTTTTGTAAGTGTATATAAAAAGTTGGAAAATGAGATGGCATACCAGCATCATCATCCTCATCAGCCCATTTGTCCCAATCGACTTTCACATAATGTGGGGTTTTGGCATCTCCAGCAAGAAGTTTACTCCACCATTTGGCCTCTGCTTTCTCCAAAATACAAAATATACTTCTCTCGCCTATATTTATTTTGCTTTCCTACATAATACACAACAAAAATAAAGTGAGAACCTATTTCTTTGCGTATTTGTAGATATTTTAATATGATAAAATTTTAGTTAGATTTAACTTCATAGTTTTCCTCCAAGATTACTGTAAATGGTTCATAAATAGCTAGTGGATTAAACAGACCCTGCTCTCGAGTGGGATACACTGGGTTTGTTTGTTTGTTTGTTTAGTTTTCCTCCAAGAAGTGAAAAGACTGGGAGAAACTAATTAAACTATTTTATGACAACTACACGGTATGGTAATAAAATTGCAGTTAAAGGTAACTATTTTTCTTTAAAGTTAAGAGAACACAAAATTAGTACATTACATTTTGTCTATTTACCTACCTAAACTTGAAGAATGAGGTTCAGAGTTATTAGAAATAACAAACAACAAAAGACTATTTTAAAATAGCAAATTTAATTAGGGACACAAACAAACAAGTTCCATTTCATGTTGTGCTCATTATTACAATAATACTTGCAGGAACCACCAAACTGAATATGAACCCTTAAGAAACTGAAAGGGATGGTTTCAAATATCCTTCTGAAAGTTCAAAAATTCAAACTATATATATATATATATATATATATATATATATATATATATATATATATATATATATATATATA
>BJCO01010354.1:0-10309 GCA_018326465.1 Flaveria floridana
AACTAGAATTCACTCAGCAAAGCTGACTTTTATGCATAATAGTGGACAGGTAAGCGCTGATGCTGAGGATGGCACCACGAAGCTACTTGGGGAGCTAGGGATGGCATTCCTGTTTATGAAATCTTTATTGTAATTTAAGAACAAGTAATATGTTTTGTTTACAATTAAAGGACAAATGTATGAGTGCGATATGGTTTTTAAGTTTTAAATGAATGTCTAATTATTTCCGCTGCAATATTTTGTTGTTAAACTGATTTTGTGCTATGGTTAACCAACTGTGAGGCTTCCCGGGAACGGGGCCTTACAAGCGGATAGATGAAAAATCACGTCAGCTCACATTTATAAACATTAATATAATTATTTTAATCAATATCTTTAATCATACCACCAATTCATCACAATATATAAGTATAATCTAATTAGGATGATAGCCTTTATTCCCTAGTTTTAAATCCAAAAGTTTCAATCTTATTTTACTTTATTTTAATTATTATTTCTAAAACCCTAAAAATCTTAATTACATGAATGCAACTCATCATTTTCTCAAACAAAAATCAAATCTGATAGTTTGTCATTAAGGTTGTTGAGTATGCTAGGTGTGTCCACGGATTTATACTCGGTTCGTACCATTACTATATTACCTCATGATAGGCATACTTGCCTTTTGTGTGTGTAGTTTAGTATTAGTAATAACCAATTAAAACTGAATTTGTGAAAAAAACCTTTATCAAAATATATATACTTTTCACACTCATCAACTTTATTAATGTTGTAGTCTCTGGTCCCCAAGTAATTCAATCTGGCTGCCCTTAACTCATCATCTTTAGTGTTTGGCCTGATTGTAGCTTCTATGAAGCTTGAGGACCCACTTGAATTTTCTTCCCCTTAGGTTCCTCTTCCTTTCTCTCTCTTCCTCCTTAATCTTCTCAGGAGTCGGTTTTTTTTCATTTGTCACTCATAGGCTTTGGTGTTTCACGGTGGAGAGAGCATTGGCATTCATTGCTTGGTTTAGCACTTGAGCTCTGGAAAAAGAGAGGTTGTGAAGCAACTTCACCAGCTGGTGCCTCACTGAGGGTAATGGATGTTGAAGCTAGGGGTGTTCATCGGATCGGATAACGGATTATTCGGATTTGAAAATTTCAGGACCCTATCTGAAATCCGATTCGATCCGAATAAGGATTTTTCTATCCGATCCAAATCTATCCGAATTCAATTCGGATCGGATTCAGATATATCCGAATAATCCGAATTTATCCGAATAATCCGAATAAACCAAATAACAATTTTTTTCTTTTTTTTCCTATATATTTCTTTTTTTTGCTAATTTTTTATTTTTTCAATTTTATAAGTTGGAAATCACAATAAAAGATATAAAACTAAAAAGTAAAATTTGACTTGTACACAAATTTAAAACTTAGAACATAATAGGTAACTATATAGAACCTGAATATTAGAATATCTAATTTAGAACGGCGATCGATGATTGCATAATTATTTAGTATCATGACTAGAATGTGTAAAGATTCTTTTGTATTGAGTAGAAAACATAATATATAGTTAAGTAATGAGTATTGGTCTAGAAACATAGTTCAAGTCTTATTCGGATTAATCGAATATCCGAATTATCCGAATAACCCGAATTAAAAAATTGTGAAATCCGAAATCCAATCCGAAATCCGAATAAGGAATTCGGATTAGGATGAGATCCGATCCAAATAAGGATCCAGATCGGTTTATTCGGATTCGGATATGGATCAGATTTCGGATACTTTCGGATATTGGATTTTTTGAACACCCCTAGTTGAAGCAGTTCCTGTCTCAAGGTTCACAGGCTCAACTATTGGGCCTTCATCCAAGGTTTTCCTTCGAAGCTAATTTTAGGGTCCACCTCAGTATCCAGTTGACCAACAGTCTTGCCTGCTAGCCTCTGTCTATATAATTTGGTTCTTATTTTGTGCTCTTTCAGCACCTTGTCTTGAATCCTGTTAGCTAATCTTGCAGCTTTCCTGTTTTGACTTGTGTTGGTAAGTGGAAAGTTAACTAGATAGGTGTTCTCACAGAATTTCAAGTTGGAAAAGTTAAAAATTTCCTGTTGTCCGAGAGACCTAGAGATTACCAGGGCTCTTCTACTAGTGTCATACCTCCATCCCATAACTAGATTCTTAGTAGGATGAGATGGGGTAGGCATAACCCTTAAAATACCCTCCTCAAACATACTTTGTATGAGTGAGTCTATAATAATATGCACTTGATGATGTTGCTCTTCTATCAGTGTCATACCTCCATCCCATAATTAGAATCTCAATACGATAAGATGGGGTAGGCATAACCCTTGGAATACCCTCTTCAAATAGACTTTCTCTCCTTTTTTGGTAGCATCACCCTCTTACATAGGTGAGCTAGAGGTTAGGTCCACCACATCCATAGGTTCTTGTGGCACTATTTGAGTCCTCCTAAGTGGTCTCTCAGCTAACTTGCCCTTGAGATCAGTGAACTCAAGTTGCTGGTCATTGACCCTCCTTTACATGGTAGTCACCTGAGATTCCAGGTGACTAACCTTTGAGACTAAATAGGTGTAAGTTTTAGTCAGTTTGTGCACCTTTAGTTTTAGACTCCCCTCATTTCATCAGAAGAATCATGAGAGGTTGAGAGAATAGGACCAAAGTCTTCTTCCTCATCACCAACACTAAGTTATTGGCTGCTGGATTTCCCCTGCACCATGACAGCTTTAGTTGAAGTGTCAATGGGATGGGTTGTCATGGTTGAGGTCTTAAAGATGTAATCACTTGCAGAAGTGAGAGCCTCTTCCATATGTACCTCCTGAACTGGTTTAGGGAGATCTACCTCATTTGTAGGTGGATGATGTGAGCTAGATATGGGTGAGTCGGGAGCACTCATCTCTCCTTGAGCAGGGGTGGAGAAGATAGACTCATAATACTCACTGAATCCTATCATCATAAAAGTCAAAGTTGGGTATAGGTTGATTAAGGTCTAAAGGCTAGGGATGGTAGCTTTTCCCTAAATGTTGTTATCTAGAGTTTTGATAATCAGAGGGAAGGCTTAAGAGTTTTGATAATCAGAGGGAAGGCTTAAGGATGATGTTAGTGTAGTGAGCACATCCGGCTGAGTATGTGTAACCTCAACAATGATCCTTGAAGTAATGGGAGTGATTTGCTCCTTAGGGGAAGTAGGAGCTCTAGTGTCCACTTCTTCCTGCATAGGTGGGGATATGAGGACATGCACAACCTTAGTAGCTTGTGCATGGGTTCGTTTGGATCTTCTAGAGTAGGTGATGGTTATTTGAGGCTGTGTGGGTGGTTCAGATGTAGAAGGTGTGGGTTCAATACTAGCTGATGCTGCTAGGTTGTCACCTTAAGCAATGAGCTCCAACATTTTTAGGACTAAGGCTGTTTCTACCCCTGAGAAGCCCACAGTCAGCTTTCTCATTCTTTTAAAGATGTTGGGCTTCACCTATCTCATTTTAAGAACATTACATGTCCCCCTTAATTATGAGCCCAGTTCATAGTTAAGAATATGTTGAACATATTTAATAATATTTAACAAACATGTAATATTCTAAGGAGTCTAAGTTAGCAAACAAATTTGCATATACAAATTGAGAGTACCTAAACTTGACACCTTGAACCATGTCATGGACTATATAGGAAAGGTCTTCTGGAATTTGATCCCAATCTCCATGCTTGTTTGATAGACAATGAATGACCACATGAAGGAGGTACTTCCTCTGGGACGAGACCTTCCCTTTCTTAAAGGTTCTTACTGAGTAACCACCTTCATAGCTCATCTGCTTAAAGTACTAGTTCACAGAAGATTTTGGGAAGCACAAGTCGCCTTCTTCATCATTCAGCCTGAGATGGATGTTAATTAATGCTGGTGTGTTGAAAATTGTCCTCCCCTGCACTGTAGCAGAGTGCCTTCTCCCCATCCATAATGACCTTTAGGCAGGTCCTCCAAAACTCCAAAAGTTTATCTTCATATAGTGGAGGATCTATGGTGAGGGAAGTGAAGTAGTTGGATAAAGTCAAGAAACGACAAACATCTGAGAAACCAGGATCTTTCTCAGATGATAACAGAGCAACCTAATTGTGTTGCATGTGTAAACATGGAAACATCTGGTTGGTATAAGTAGATTTGTGATGAAGAAAGGTAAGAACAAAGATAGTTTGTGGGTGAATTTAGTTAGAAGGATTTGCAAATGAAGAGGAAAGTGAAAGAGGGGAAACCGATAAGATATTTATATATGAAATGGATTTGAGACAAAATTAATGCAAGATGATGAACTTTACAATCTGGATGTCGGTCCTATCTCTGAAAAAGAGCCTAAATGTAAATGTCTTATAAGTAGTTATTGGATTTGAAGACACAATGTTCTCCTGAAGGCAACTTAATGTCTTCTGAGAGAATGTCAAAAATTTTCAAAAATTTTAAGGAATATCATTTGAAAAGTTTTTTTCCAAAGTAAACCAAGCTTATGTAGGTGATGATATAGACAAATTAAGACACACATATTTAAATAATCTTGAGTTTAGTTTAAAAAACTTTACTCAAAGTTAATCATCCCAATAGCTGATACAACATACTTAAATCTTTGTTTTATCAAAAGCTTTTGTGAACAGATTAGCATATGGTTCATTTATGTTAACTTTGACTAGTTTTATCAATCATTTTTTAAAATTATCTCCAATCAAATGATACCTGATGTTGATGTGTTTTGTCCTTAAGTGCTGCACGAGGTTCTCTATAATAGAGATAATACTGTTGTTGTCTATGTGGATGTGAGTCTCTTTGAAGTTAAATCCATAGTCCAACATCTGATTTTGAATCCAAAGCACTTGAGCACGACAGCAATGTATTCAAACTCAGTAGTTGATGCACACGTACAGAATTATTTATTACATTGCTATTAGACTATCCTTCTATTAAGGAATTGATATCCTCCAGATGTAGACTTTGTAGTCATATTACAGCCACCATAGTCACTATTTGTATAAGCATACAGATTGAAGTCAAAATTATTTGAATACCAACAGCCTAGTTTTGGAGCACCCTTAAGATATCTAAGAATCCTCTTGACAACAACTAGGTGTGACATCTTGGGGTTGCCTTGATATCTTCTATAAAAGCATGTGACAAACATAATATCAAACCTATTGGCTGTGAGGTACATAAGAGACCCAATCATAGACAATAGACATGTTAAGCCATACACTACCCCTCAAGATCAGGTCCAAGGGAATGGTTTCTTGCTATGGGTGTCTTTGCAACCTTACATTCGGTCATGTTGAATCTTGTGAGTATGTCCTGTACATACTTCGACTGACTTATGAAGATGCCATTATCAACCTGCTTCACTTGAATTCCTAGAAAGAAATTGAGTTCCCCTATGACACTCATTTTAAATCTATTCTTCATTAGTTTCTCAAAGTCTTCACAGAGCTTTGGATTAGGTGACCCAAATATAATGTCATCTACATAAACTTAAACCAACATCAAGTCATTTATTGTTCCTTTGATGAAGAGTGTTCCATCTATAGTACCTCTCAAGTAGTCATGCTAACAGAGATACTAAGATAGTGTCTCATACCATTAGAGATACTAAGATAGTGTCTTATACCATTTCCTTGGAGCTTGGTGCAGCCCATAAAGAGCTTTATCAAGCTTGCGGACATAATTAGAATGATCTGGGTCTGCAAAGCAAGGTGGTTGTTTGATATACACCTCCTCATCAATCACCCTATATAAAAAAGCACACTTGACATCAAGTTGTTAGACCTTTAAATCCTTGGATGCAGTAAAAGTAAGGAATATCTTAACAACTTCAAGTCTTATCACTGTGAGCAAAAACGTCTATGTAGTCAGTTCACTCTTCTTGTGTATCCTTGAATAACTAGTCTAGCCTTGTTCTTTATGACAAGTCATCTATCATCTTTCTTGTTCCTAAAAACCTATTTGGTACCTATGGTGGTCCTCCCTTAAGGAAAAGGATATAAATTACAAACCTTTTATCTTTTGAATTGAAGCATCTCCTCCTGTATTTCTTTAACCCAGCTACCATCCTTCAAAGCTTTAACAACTTTCTTGGCTCTATCTGGGACAAGAAACAAGAGTGTAGACAAATACTTTTGTCATGGGTTTGTCCTCTTGTTCTCACCCCTGTGTCAACCTTTCCAATGATATCATGGTGGGGTGTGACTTGTGGATCCTAAGTTGAGTAATCATAACAAGTTGATTAGACAGATCCAAATTTGTAAAGTTCAGATCTAGCAATGGAGTGTCACCCACCACATTAGCATACTTATGAAGGGAAGGTTGATCTAATGAGAGTGTGAGATCATTGATGTTGTCTTCCATGGAGTGGTTATCAGCATCAAGAAATCATTGATCAATATCACCACTTTCATTTCCTCCTATATTGGAAGTTCCCTCATGAATTCTATGTCTCTGAGCTGGAATTCATAAGCACATCAGATATATCCACTAAATTTGTCATGGTTGTGCTAATAGGAATTCCATCTATAGGGTTAGTTACCATTGGAGCTGAAGTAGTTTTCTTGCTTGGTCTTCTCTACTCAAATCTTGGGTCAGGTTCTACTGTTAATAAGTTACCTGTAGATTCTTAAACATTCTCACAAGACTTGTTAAAACAGTTGGTAACTAAATCAAGATCAAACAACTAACTAGGACTAGAACCTTTCACACTGGAAGTGTGCTCATTGAAGATCACATTGGCTGACTCCTTAACTACTCTAGTTCTGAGATTCTATACTCTATAAGCCTTAGCTCGGGAAGACTATCTAATGAAATGTCCATTATCTGATTTCTTAGCAAATTTGGCTACTTAATCAATTGTATTCAATATGGTGTAAGGACATCCAAATAATCTGAGAAAACTAATAAAATGTATCCTTTTATGTCACAGCTCATAAGAAGTCTTACCTTGAGTTTTAAATACTAAAACTCTATTCTGCACATAGCAGACATTGTTGACCGCCTATACCCAAAAGGTGATGGGTAGTTTCTACTCTTAGCAACACTTAGTTTTTCTAGCTTCAATAAGTGTTATGTTTCTGCTCTCAGCAACACCATTTTGTTAAGTAGTCTTGGAACACTATATTGTCTTATAATACCTTTAATGTATCAAGGATTTGGTTCTTGAATTCAGTTCCTTGATCACATCTTATGGTTTTGACATGGTTTTGAAAACCGTACCGGCCGGTCCGACCAGGAATCGAACTGCAATCCAGTCCGGTTCGGTGCTTAAAACCGTTTTAACATTAAACCAGTGGTCAGACCGGTTGAACTCGTTTTCCTATACAAATTTTTTATTTTTTTTGTAACTTTTACATATATTTTTAAAAAAAAATTATAATTTTATCTTGTTCTTATATACGCTCTGACCGGTTAAACGGCCCGACCAGCGGACCGGTAAGGCATCCGGTCCCGTTAGAAACATTGGGTTTTAAACTTGTGATCATATTGATTCTTAATTTTCAAAATAAAGTTTTTCAAGATCTCAGGAGTCTCATCCTTAGTTTTAAGGAAAAAGACCCAAGTGAATCTAATGAAATCATCTATGATCACTAAACAATAAGAGGTCCTTCATAGACTTATTACACTAGTGGGGTCAAAGAGATACATATGTAATAAGTGCAAGGGGGTAGTGATGGAGTTCTTTTCCTATGGCTTGTGAGACACTTTGGGGTGTTTGTTTTCGGTGAAAAGCTCTTCCTGACGTCTTTTGTCTGCGCAACGCAGACCATGCGCAGACGTTAAGGTTGGAGAGTGTTTGTTTTCAGTGAAAAGCTCTTCCTGACATCTTTTATTACAGACCACCACCGTCCGCCACCAACACTGTCTGTCTCTAGCACCGTCTGCCTCCACCCACCTTCCGCGTGGAATAAAATGTATTTTTATGGTTTTATAGCTAATAAAAATGTGAAATAAATGATTTAAATAAAATATATTTTTATGATTTTATGAATATTATTGTAGCGTTGTATGACTTTTATTTAAATTTTAATGTTAAAGTACTTTTTAAAGTTTAAAAAATAGGTTTATTTTCATTACATAATATTTTAGCAGTCTGCGGATCTTAAAAAACATACAATATTCTTCTTGTAGACTGCAGATGTTTAGTCCACCTCTTCTCCTGTTGATGTCTGCAGATGTGATCCGTAGGCTGCAGGCATTTTGCTGCAGAAAAAACAAACAACACCTTTGTGTTGCTTCCCTTTCAGACATGCAACACAATAGTCATCAATTGTAAACTCTTTTTTGGCATTCCAGTTAACAAATCATTTTTAATTAATTTGTTCATGTTTTTAAAGTTTACATAACATGTTCTTTTATGCCAGAGGAAAGACTAATCACTATTTACTTTAGATATAAAGCAAGAAACTTCTCATAAGGGGATATTTCCTATAAATCCATCTTGTACATGTTCCCTTTCCTGAGGGCTCTGAGCAGGCTTCTTAGGGTGGGTCTTGATATTAAAACTTGATGATTCAGGCTGTGTAGCAGTGATGCATAGCTGGTCAACCTTCTTTTCTTCACAGAGATGAGTTGGATATGAACTAGAACTCCTGGTACTAGAGTCCATAGTCAAATCTTCAGCCTTTACCAACTCAAATCCTGCAGAGATAAAGACTTGTTTTTGCTTGAAGTTGAAGGTGGCCTTGATCTCTTGAGCCTTCTTTGATCTTCTCTTGCTTTCTCTGATCAAGTTCTTCATTTGTATTTGGTCATCCCTGATTCTTTCCTTTCCTCAGGAGATAGTGACCCTTCTTAGGATGATCTTCTTCACTCACCTTAGATTCATCCTTCATTATCTCCTCTTCATCTTCATCCTCTTCTTGAATAGGGTCTATAAAGGAAAGCTAATCTTGCAAAGTTCCATACCTTAGAGATCTTATAGATAGTAGAGTATGTGTAGGAGCTATCTTAGTAGATCCTAGTCCCTGCTTATTCTCATAACAAATCTTTTCATGCAAGGATGAGGATATAATGTTCTTGAAGGTCTCTTCTTCAAGAACACATTTTTTGTCCTGTCTTTGCTGATCACAAGTTCAGCCTTACATTCGGTTAACTTGGTAATGAGATCATTGATTTGAGTCTTGTAGTTGGTATGTTCATGCTTAAGAGTTAAAATGTTTTTTCTTTAAATCTTCTATCTTAAGTTTGTAATCATTTTCAGCTTTTTTAAAATCAACTTTTAAGATGTTTACAGACTCAAGGTCAGATAACATCTTCAAGTTATAGGACATGTATCTATTAACTTTAGCAATACATTCAGGAGTACAAAGATGTTCCAATACCTTGGCTTCTTCATGATCAACCATCAGTGCTTGGTTTGGAGATGTATCTTCAACCTAAAAACTCCAGTCAAAGCCTGCTTCTTCAACAACAACTACAGCTTGTAGCTTGGGCTTCTCAGTCTATAGAGCTCCATTAGTGTAGTTTGGTATGGTTTAAGCTTGGCCACCATGTTCCTTGGTGCCTTGCACGTTTTAGCAAAATGTCCCATTTAGTTACAGTTATAACACTTCACTTTGCTTTTGTCCAGCACAAACTTTTCACTAGTTGCATTGCTGGGAAACATCCTTCTAGTTGTCTTGTAGAACTTCTTGGCTCTATGAGTGAGAAGAGCCATCTGCTAAAGTATCTCCATGAACTCCAGATCATCTGGATGGATACAGTTCAAGTTTTCAAAAGCAAAGAGAAAGTTGCTACCACTTTAATCAGTAGACACAAAGTCTTGAGAAGAGTTTGTCTCTTGGAATGAGCTTCGTTGGATGTAGCTCTCCCTTAGTATCACTGGAAAGGTGATGAAAGGACCCTTTTTGTGAGTTTTCAGGGTAGCAGGTGAGATGATATTCTGGTTCTCTACAATCCTTTTCAACCATATGAAGGACTGAACTCTACTAATTATTGGAGTTGTCAGATGGATTTTGCATGTTCATCTCCATTTGGTATCCAGTGAGGATAACATACAACTCATTGAGAGTAAAGGTCTTGAGATTTTCAGTCCTCTTAATGACCATACAATAGTGTGTCCATTGTCTAGGAAGAGAGGGCATGAACTTCCTCATAATGTCCCTATTCTCAAGAGTTACTCTAACATCCATTAGAGTATCCATAATCTTAATATACCTGAAGTATTATTGAGTCATTGTTTCAACTGTTTTGAAGATCAAGTTTTCAAACTACAGCTTTAAGAGGTCTTTGTTGTTTTCTTTTGCTTCATTAGACCCTTCATACATAAGCTTCAGTGCATTCCTTAGTTGCTTAG
>BJCO01010358.1:0-11068 GCA_018326465.1 Flaveria floridana
CCACCATCTGCGCACCATCGTCCCGCCCCCCCCGCCTGCGCACCACTGTCATCTCTTTCTTCCGATCGGTATTGATGGTTGTTATATGGTGGTCCAGCGATGGTTCTGGTGTGAACTGACGGTTTAGTGCAGGGGTGTTTTTGACTTTTCATATTTATTTAACTGAAAAACTAAACAGAAGTTAATGTCAGGGGCCAATCATGTTACGAGTTGGCAAACAGTAAGAACCAAATCTGTAATTTATCAAAAGCTGGGACTAATATTACAACATGGGCAAACCATAGGGACCAATCTTGTAATTAACTATTGTTGTAATTTACTTTAGTTTAGGTTAAAAGATTATGAAATCAAGATTTTGATCAATGTTATTAGTTGAAAATGCTTAAGTAAAAGAATATTGTAACCTAAAAGGAAAATTGTGCATCCTGAATTTTTTTTTTTAAACATCTTAGTGGATTCAAAATAATTACAATAGCTTGTTTCAAATATTTTTTGTTTTGGTACGTAGATGTAAAAATTATTCATTTCCACAATCGCTCAAATTTACTGATTATATAAATCAAATTTGCCTATTGCCTTGTGACTTAAAGATGTTAGTAATTGTCCTTTACAAATAAGATGCAATATAAATCCTTCAAAAGTAGAAAATTCGTTGGAACTTATCTAGGAAAAAATACATGTTAAAAATATAACTCAAACTTAAACTAAAACTCTAAAAGGTTGCATTTTAATTATAAGAAACATACTGTTACCAGCAATAAGGTAGAGAGATATATTTTATGCAATTAACCTTCTATAAAAGTAAACAAATATCATGTTTGGAAAATAAAATCTTCATCGAATTTAATTATTTTAAATGAGAATGAAGATGAGCTTGGTTGACATTGATGAATATTGTCCCTTTTATGGTATTTCAAGAGGTCCACAAATGATAACGAGAGGGCAGTGATATTTGGATAGTGAATTAAATGTTACAATTGATTGCTGTTACTAAATTAAAAAAATGATTTGTATACAAATATAATCTTTTTTTTAATATAAAATGATTGTTAAAAAGAATCAGGAACCGAAGAATCGTGCGATCTTATTTTATTTGGGTTTTTATGTGCAATCCCTTATCTATTAGACTAACTTGTCAATACTCAACAAGAACAAACACAAAGCAGAATTTGTTATCTTAATCCATTTTTATTTATTTCGACATCTATTTGTCCTGGTTGCCATAAGGTCAATCCTAAATTTCTAATCTGCCCTATGTTCTAATTATTAGTCACATTTGATGATACATAATTTAAGTATTTTGAATAATAAGAAACAACGCGTAGTATTAACATTAAGACTAAGCAATATTAAGAATAAAAAAAGAGGTTTATTATATTTCTATTAAAAAAACTGGTGTGTTCAAAACATTTTTTCCCCTTAACATCCTAAATTAGCATCACGTATCATCCCCTATTCCCTTATGATATGCGTCTTAAACAAACACATCCTTCTAAAAATCTACAAATCAAAGTCAGTGACACAAACTTTAAAATTATTTTCAAACATTAATTTAAACCAAATACAAGTCCTCTATAATAATGTTTAATCAATAAGTACTGATATATATCTTTTTATATATATTATAGTTTTCTATTGGTTAGTTTGAATCTGAAAACATAAAACAAATATTAGTGGATCCCATATGATAAAATTAGGTGGCCATTAGTGTTAAATTAATAACAAATAAATCCTACTTCTAACTCGACGCTATTTTAAAAGAAACATACAATACCTACCTTTCATTTTCATTATAAATACATCTCTCTCTAGAAATTCCAATTATTAAATTTTCCCCATCATAATTTATACGTGATCGTAATAACTAGAAGTAGAAGGGAATTTCTCTAGGGCATGAAGGACCTCTTTCATGTGCGGTCTTTTTTGCGGCATCGAAGATATACAACTATAACCAAATTTTAAGATAGTAAAGAATGCTTCCTCTTTCCCTTCTATCTCGCCCCGAATTGTCACGTCAGTCATTCGTAGCACCTTAATTTTTTCTTCATCTGTCAACGTGGAACTCCACGTCATGCTAGCGGGCCCGAACTCGTCTGATACGATAACCTTACCAGTCAAAAGTTCTAGTAACACCACACCGTATGAAAACACGTCCCATTTTGCATTTGGCTTTATGCTTCTGAGTGATTCAGGAGCATAATATGGTGATATACCCATTGCACTAGGGCTTGGACTAGGATTTGACCCGGCTGTGACATCTTGGAAACTATCACGAGATGCGGTTGACCTCTTGCTACCGAAATTTCGAGATGAACCTCCCACTTTACAACTATTTTCACCCACAACTAGTCTTTCAAGCCCGAAATCACCAATCTTTGGCTCCATGTCAGAACCTAATAGGATATTACTCGGCTTGAGGTTCCCGTGTACTTGTTTCTTGTCATGAATGTACATTAGCCCACGAGCCGTGCCTTTCGCTATCTTGAGCCTTACCTCCCAAGGTAATGGACAAGGTGAAGATCCAACTTTTCCTGCATGATGTACAAGTGAAAATTATGGAATGATTAAAAGTGAAAAATGAAAAACAAAGGGGAGAGACGTGTCAATTTCAACAAGAGCGACCACCATGGAATGCATTTTTAATTTTTTATACATTGAAATCTGTAGGACAGGTCAATTGCTATAATACGCCATAGGCTAAAGGTAAACGCTACGTGACAGTTGACTTGTGGTGTACCACTCGGTGCGTTAATATAATAAAGGCTTTGTTACAACCACTCCACCTCCACCGTCAGCTCACCTTAGTCAGCAGAAATATAGAATGGCTACACTGCGCATGCGCATATGCATGCTGAGATTATTACTATATTTGGTAATCCATTAACAGCATCATATTATACTAAAATTTTCCAATTATTTTTAGTGATAGATCACTATTTTTGATATCATACGTTATACCAAAATAATCATAATATCAATACAAAATAATATAACTACAACACACTGAATTTTCTTTTAAAAAATCAAACTAAATAGCCATTAATCAACAAATGATGTAAAGTATCATTAATTAATCAATTAACTTTAAAAACAATTGTCAATAGACTAAAATTATTAATGTATTCATTTGAAGTAATGAAAAGTTGTACTTTGAACGCATATTTTTCCCTAAACTTTGCTCATTGCCTTAAGAAAGAATCTATAAATCGGATCCCAATTTCTACTTCCCTTTTATGCCCAAAAAGCAAATTAAAAGCTTACAAGTTATAAGGAACCTTTGGATGCTAACATGCACACTTTAACTTAAGTAATTTCATACCCATCAAACTTGGCTTTAGATGCTTGCATAAAAACAATTGTAGGGAACAATATTATCTTAGTTATTCCTTTAATGTATTTTAAAGGTAAATTCACACTCTCCTATAGTAGTAAAATCTAATATAAATCCACCTATTGCTCATTTGTAAAGCCTTAATCTGCACCGCTTAAATAGTAAAATAGCACTAGAAACCGTTAGACCAGGAGACTATCAACATTTATATTATTAACTAAAACCGCAATCATCAATAACTCTAACTCTAACGTAATTACAACATTTTTGTTGTATTAATCAATGATAGTAACCAAAAAAGATATAAGTGTGCCAAATTTATTTTAATCATTATAAAGTATTTATAAACATAAATTAACACTAATCTAAAAATCAAGAGAAAAACATCAATCTAAAAATCAAGAGAAAAAACAAAAAACTTACGGTAACGTGCATTGGCCAAGCTTCCATGAGGAACGTAGTCATAGATAACAAGCTTCTCATCCGCACCCCAATAGAACCCACGAACCCGCACCAAATTCGGGTGCACCAGCTTCGCAATGGTTCGCACCTGGTTCTCAAAATCCCTGAACCGCTCCAACCCACCCTCCCCGATCCGCCGGACCGCCAACGCGGTCCCGTCCTCTAGCACCGCTTTGTATATTATGCTCGAACCACTCGCACCCAAAATATAAGCCGATGCTTTTAATAGTGTCTCGAGCTCTAACTCCTTCTCACCACCATCGACGGTTACCAGTTCCCCTTTCTTCTCTCCTTCATGCTTCTTTGTATGTGATAATGATGGAGGTATCTCGTTGTCGTCGCTTTCTGATGTTATGCTGTTGTTCGAGGTGTCTTCTTCTTCTTCTTCGGTGATTCTTCGTTTAAACAAGCATGGCCATGAACGGAGCCATGTGCGTTCTTGATCTTCCGACGACGATGCCCAATCGAAGTGTTTGTTGTCTGCATTGTCGTGCTTGTGATTGCTGTTTGACGCGACCCTTTTGCGTCTTTTGAGTATGTAGATGGAAATCATGGCCAGAATTGCGATTCCGGCGATGTCTCCGACCACGATTCCGATTATTGTGCTGGTTTTGAACCCTGATTTTGATGATGCAGATGAGGTGTTTGATGAATTGTCTGAGTGGGATGAGTCGGTGGTTTTGGGAATCGCTGCTATCGCCGGAGGAGACGTCGCCGGTGATGAAACGGTGGGTGGTGCGGTGCCGGAGGAAGGGGTTGAACACGAGTTGTTCAACGGCTTACCGCAAAGTTCTGAATTTCCGGCGAAGGATCTCTGGTTTTGATTGAGGAAAACAGTGGATTCCGGTATTGCTCCGGTGAGATTGTTGAACGATATATCAATTGCTGCGTTTGGGGGGATTTTGTTGGTGAATTCCGGTGGAATTTCGCCGGATATGTTGTTGTGGGAGACGTTGAAGTAGACAAGATTACTGCTTCCGAAATCTCGAGGTAATGAACCGTTGATCAAATTCCCTGATAGATCTAGAAATCTTACGGAATCAAAAGGTTGAAGATTTCCATGAAGATAATTGTTCTTCAAATTAACCACCTTCAAGTTAGGAAGACGGCTGAGATTCTCCGGCAGCTTTCCGGTGATCGAGTTACCGGAAATGTTAAGAACCTGAAGCCTCCTCCACCCTCTAACAAGCTCCCGAAGCTCACCGGAGATCAAATTGTTTGAGAAATCAAGAACCTGCAACTCTGTAGCATTATACAACGACAAAGGGATCGACCCATTGATCGAATTGTTCGATAAGTCAAGTTTTCTAAGGTGTTGAATCAACCCAAGATTGGCGGGAATGAAGGCAACGAGTTCGGAATTGGGTAGTGAGAGTCCGGTGACATGGTGGTCGCCGGAGGGATCGCCGGAGTTACCACAATCGACACCGTTCCATGAACACGGTGATTCGTCGGAGTAATTCCAGCTATCTAAAACCCCTAATGGATCGTTTAAAACAGAGTATTTGAAAGAGAGTAACAGAACTCCGTCTGTAGTTAATCCAAAAGATTGATTAGCAAGAAATAGAAGAATCAAAAGGGGTAAATGGAGCATGATCATCTTGTTCATGGTGTTTTAGAGCGATAATCCACCATGTTTGTTGTTGTTTTTAGAGAGAGATGGTAGAATATTGAGTGAGATTTATGAGAAGCAGAAGTCATGTGAAGAGAGTTAAAGTAATGTATAATGAGAGGCAGAGGACCAAATTAAACTACAGATCCACAAACCAATATGCTCTGTGTTCAGACCTTTTTCACATAATAAACTAAAATTGTTTTTTACCATGGATGTGAAATCAATGAACCTTGAGACCAGTGTAGACATCTGGATAACATTTTACAAACAAATATGTTGTACTTGTTAAAGATAAAATATAATTTTAAATATGCTTTTATTGTTAATTTGGTAAAAGAAATTTGACAAGTTTTTCATCATTAACACAAGTAAATGCATTGTTGACAGGTTGCTGTATAAGTTTCTAATCATGATTGTTGGAGTTTTATATGATTTTAGTTAGTATTTTTTAAAAAGTATCTTACTACTTTATAACTAAAAAGGCGATGATAATGAATGGTGATTTGTAAAATCACGGTCGTTCGATTTCTAATCTACGGTTGCATGGAGCATTGATTCTTTAGTTCTGAACATGTATTGCCGTTAACCCCTCCTTACGCCACGTGCCCCTCCCATCTTTTATTCTAGAGTAAAATGTTATTTTCGTCCCTAATGTTTTGTTGAATTTATAATTTCAATTCAAAAACTTTTTTTTGTCATTTCAGTCACTATAGTTTACCAAATTTTGTCATTTGCATCCACTCAACTAACTTCGTTAAGTTCTCAGTTAAATATGATAGTTATTTAGTCTTTTTCAATGCCGTAATTATCCAATTTTAATAAAATAATAAATTAATATTTAATTAAAATAGAAAAACAAATGAATTGACTAGTGAGACCAGACGTATCGATTTAAAAGTTTCGATTAACTATAAATTATGTTGTTCAATTGAGCTCTGCTATGACATTTCAATTGATATTTAATGTTTTGTTCAAAAGTGAACAATTGTTCGATTGATATCTATTGTTGTCATATTTTGTTTGATTGATGTCTATTGTTGTCACGTAACATGACAATAATATATCTCAATCAAACAAAGCGTGAGAACAGCAGACCTCATTCCCGTAATAGATCTCAATCAAATAAATATACATGTTATAACAAAATATGAAGATTAACTGAATTTTAAAAATATACCCCAATCGAACAACATGAGTTAAAGTTAATCGAATATTTTAAATCAAATATTAATTGAGGTCTCCTCTTCATATGTTTTTTTTATTTTTAATTGAATATTAATTGATTAATTTATTTTAGTTAGATAACTAAAGTTTTAAAAATACTAAAATATCCTCATATTTAACGAAAATCTTAACGGAGTTAGTGGAGTGGATGAAAATGTTAATATTTGATAAATTACAGTGACTGAAATGACAAAAAAAAAGTTTTTGGATTAAAATGATAAATTAAACAAAACGTCAAGGACGAAAATAACATTTTACTCTTTATTCTATCAGTAAGCTAAAAGTTTTCATAGACTTCATTTCTTTCATTCTCTTCTCTCTCTAAAATAATAACCAGTCTTGTTAAGGGTTTGGTTATTTGAACACCCTATTATTTTAAATCAACATTCCAAAATTTCTATACGGGTCGTATAGCACCATAAGCGTCGTATAGGGGGGTCGTATAGTCCTATACGGGGCGTATAACCACTCTGACAATCCACTGAATTTTTCCTCGTAGTCAATGTCGAAATTTGTTATACGCGACGTATAGCCCTGTATGTGTCGTATAGGGGGGTCGTATATGTCTATATGAGGTATATAGCTCTCTGACAACCCCTCTGAATTTTCCTCATTTTCAGTATATTCGACCCTATATGCCGCGTATGGATCTGTACGCGACGTATATGGGGTGTCGATTTATCTAAATGTGTGTCTGTATATTAGGACCCCTGTTAATATTGAACTTAATTACATGTATAGTATATACATTATTAATGCTTGAAAGTTGAAACGGATTGTTGATGTTGTCGTTAATATTAAATAACATAAATTAACTTACATTCTTCTATTATATGTCTAACTTATTATTTACGTGTTCAATTTTTTGCAATGATTTTTCTAATTTTAAATATTACCTGATCAAATGACACAAAGATATTTGAACCCAGAACGATTTATATATTTCATTTAAACTACATAATAACAAAAAATAAGAAAAATAATTAAATTTCAATAAATAAAGAAGTGATAATAGAGTTAGAAATGTAATGAACTTTCACAAATGTTTCAATTAAGCTACTCCAAATTTTTTTTTGTGATTTAATCACTCAGTTGTAAGAAATGTGTTAATTCTATATATTTACGTGTTAAATAGGTCTAAAGTGCTTCTTTTAGTTACTTAATTCTTTTTAAGAATGTTGATTTGAAATTAACAAATATTAATCTAACTAAAGTTTATCTTCCAAAAAAAGGATTGCCAGAAGTTTTTAAAAATAAAAAGGACAAATATTATTATAAAAAAAATATGGTTTTCAAAAGAAGTTATCCATCTCGAACAACAATAGGTTTAGAAAAAATGTTAAAATCAAACTTTTCCAAAACAAACTTGAAAAGAAAATTTAGAACTGTTCGTTAAATAAAAATGTATAGTTCATTCGATTTTATCCAAATCATAAACCAAATAAATCCAACAAATAAATATCCAAAAGACATAAACAAATTCAAAAATCCAAAATTCATAACTTCTGTAGAGTTTTTTATATTTATTTGTTGGATTTATTTGGTTTATAAATTTGATGAATTGAAACTTCTTTTAACCACTGTAAAAAAATTTCTTTTCAAACCTACCTTCAAGTTTATTTTGAAAAAGTTTGATTTGAATTATTTTTTAAACCACAGTTCGAGTTGAATGATTTCTTTTGAAAGAACATATTATTTTTTAAATTCCTTTTTGTTTTGGAAAACTTGATCGGTCTTTTGTTTGTAAGATAAACTGTGTCTTAATTAATAATTGTTAATATCAAGTGAACAATGCGTAAGTAATGTTTTTTTTTGTTTGTTTTCATTTATACATTTAGATTTTCTGGTTTTATTTATATTGTTTTTTATTCTCTTATGATTTATTAATTTATATTATTTCTTGTATTTTTTTCCTTTTGTAATATTTTAAAGTTTTAATAATAAATTGATTCATCATATATCAATTGGGTAATTAGAGGATGAGTAGATCGATGTGTTTCTTCACTCCAGATAAAAAAAGATTGTGGATGCAATTTATAAAGATGACTGACAATGATAACATGCTTATGTCTTTCAATACATTGCCACCCGTTCCAAAAAAACAAAAGTCAGCCTACATTATTACAAATATAAAACACAAATTACTGTATCTTGAATTGAGAGTTGAAAGTTAAGAGGGTGATTTGGAATTTGAGCAAGGGGCAAGAAGGAAAATGACAAGAATGAATTCCAGAAATAAATGATTGGGATCCACTTGAAATTGGTGGGTGTTGATCTTCAAGGTACATGTACTGGAACTGCATGCCTTTAATATTTTGTTGGCGTATTCATAATGGCATATCGATGGGTTTCAATTGGGGATTGTTAGGTACTTGGGTATCTGATTTCTTCATCTTTTCAGGCTGTACAGTGTAAACTTAACTTGGGGCTACCTGCACCTCACTCAAACCATATGTCCTTGGCTCGATGGTACAATTGATTGAGCATTGTGATTTGTGAAACACCAAGTTGTTTTCTTTAACCAAAGTACCGAACCGAGTCAAATCCATAAGCCTTGGTCGGTTTACCATCTGATTCAGTTTTGTTTTGGTTTGTATGCGCCTGAAACTGACCACAGTTAAATGGACACCTTAACATAGTTGTAATAATATAATTATAACCATTATCACACTCGGTACTTTCCGTCCATAATAAAACTATTGATAGAGCGTGGGAAGGGTGAGATGTAGAAAAACTTGCTCCTATTACAGATAGAGTATGGGAAGGCTTAGAAAAAACTTTTTTAAAAATACGAAATATTTTAAAATTAGTATTTTTAAAAATTTAACATTTTAAAACAAAAAATAATTAAATTTGGGAGTTATAATAAGGAAATTTTAAAAAATGACATCTTCATACGGTTTGTTTTAGAACAAAATGATTAATTTTTTTGGAAAAAAATTCAAAAACAAAATTTTAAAAAAGTTGATATCATTGTTTTATTATTTATAGTCATTTTTCATACGTAATTTCAGTCATATCATATCTTAGAATGTTATTTTATAACTAATAAATTTTATTATATTAATATTTTATTTATTCAACTCGTTTAATACACGGTCTAGTAAAACTAGTGCAGATATATACACTATTTAATTTAATGATCTTCACGTATGTAAAATATTCAAGTTCTATTTTCCTTATATGTTATTGTTTAAGAAAAACAAAAACCAAAAGTGTATTCTGATTTCGGTTGGTTAACAGATTTTAGCCAAAACCCAAATTTCCCACCATTTTCAACCAATAATCGACCCACCATCTAACCAACCGAAATACTGAGTATTGTTAATAGAAAGCCATTGAGAGATTATGTATTTATGGCAACCGAATAATTAATATATTTATTTTTATTACTATTATATAAAACAAAACCTTCGGACAAATTAATAATTTTCTCTTTATTTTAATACACAATGTGAAAAGTCACAATGTATTCTTGCTTCTCTCTTTAGATTTCTTATATTAGTCCCTTTTTTGATAAAGTTTTTACTTTTAATATAATTGTTTTAATCAATAAGAGTTTTTATTTTTAACATATTTATTTTAATTGATATTAATGATCTATCAAATACCATATATTCAGTAATAATATCATAACGATATAAGAGTTTTTACTTTTAATAGATCAAATTTTATTAATTAATTAAATTTGTGCAAATTAATTGAAGACTTGGCTAAGTACACCTTTATATTCTAAGAGCATTCATAACTCATCCGTCATCTCTAAAGATATCATTTGGTTCGTAAAATGTGTTATAAAAGAATTGGGATTTGGATGAATCTTGTTAAAATTAATAAAGTGTTTCGTTGGTATTTTTTGAGGGGATTGGAATGTTACTTTTGAACATTTCAATGAATTGTTAAACATTCTATGTGTAAACGAAAGAAAAATGAATTTCAAATGACGTGAGAAAAATTTTCAATTCTAATCTTATTTAGTAACTAATCAAACAATATTTTAAATGAAAAATTTTCATTTCTAATTTTAGAGAATTTATGAACCAAATGCGACCTAACTTTATCATCACACTAGGTTACAATCCCACGTAATACATGTGCTAAAAAAATTTACTGTTACATGGTTAATGATATAAAAAATTATGTCTTAATATTATGTATTACACGCATTGAATAAACCTATGTGTTATCCATTAAAAAATTTGAAGTTAACATATTTGAAATTTTAATTATGGATAGTTATTATTTTATGAATAACTGTCATAACATTCTCCTATATATTTAAAAAGCAATTCAAATGAACAGTATGAATAGTGTTTATGTACATCACAGCCGTTCAATTTCTTATCTACGGTGAATCTCATATTCCCTTTATCTTCTGAAGCTATCACCTACCTTCTCTCCCCATTCCCGCCCACCGCCCACCTCCCACCGTCAAA
>BJCO01010362.1:0-11138 GCA_018326465.1 Flaveria floridana
AACCCGAAGGAGATATATTCAATTGAGATGATTATAATGGACGAACAGGTACTTTACAGTATAACATACAAATATAAATACCTAAATTCTTTGTATCAATATCATATATTTTCATCGTGCGTTCTTGATGCAGGGTAGTAAACTTGAAGCTAATGTCCTAAAAAATGTATTGTCAAATTTGACAAGTTGATTAAAGAACAATGTGATTACTATATTCAAAATGGCAGTCTTGGTTTAAATTCAACAACTTATAAGTATGTTGATAATAAACAAGAGCCAAGGACAATCGATATCCAAAGTTGGTTTGTTTTTTAAAGAACCAGTGTTCACACATGGTTTGCATTATCTCAAGTTAAAAGTAGCCAGGGGTTAAAATTATTAATATTAGGTAATGAAGGAAAATCACCAACAGAACATCAAATGTTGTATACAAAGAAATTTTCGGATGTTTATGAATTTGAAGTATTTTTTTTCATGTTCAATTTAATTTTTTTATAACTTAAAGTTCTTATTTATAAGTTCATTTCATTCCATATTATACACTATTTAGACGTATAGACATTAGTAGAGAAAATAAACTAATATTAGATGTAGCTAATTTAATAATTATACATAAAAATTGATATACAAAGTATTATCTGATAACATTATAAGTTACGAACTATTTTAAACAACAACAATGTTTTTAGATTGAATCCGTGTGTTACACGGGTATTTAGCCTAGTATTACAATATATACTTAATCATATTAAATTTTCATATATTCTTATTCTTTGATATAATATATTTTTTAAATTGACATTTGCTTATCCGTTCACAGGTACATAATTAGCAATTGTCTAAAAAACACTTTCCAACAAATATATATGCATCAATTTTTAACCAACAACACATGTTTCGCTTCAATAAAGACCCTACAAAAGAAAGAATATATACTATTATCCAAAATTTTAATGCTCGTCTTTACAACATAATTTTGTAACTTTGAATTTTATGTTTATGTTTGTTAAATATTTTATAACTAGGTCTAATACTAATCTAACAATAGTTTCTATTTTATCTACAGAATTCTCACACCACTGTGTGTGTTTGCTCGGCTAGCTTTAATTAAGCAGCGAGTACTATTAATGTCCAGAAACACAATGCTTAGTTACTTGTGTCCACGTCATTAGTATTATATTATATTTAGTTATTATTTATTTATTAAGCAAGTTATATAATATCTTTTATATCCGAAGTGGGAATATAAGACATTATGTAAAATAACATACCAAAAGGACTAATATTCTATTTTATCTACATGATTTTTGTTTTAGCTTCTATTGTCAAGCATATTGTGTGGTCTTCAACCAACTATATTCATATATTAATAATAGTGCCTAACTCTCCACAGTTGAAGTGGAAAAGTGACCATATAATAAATTTTAAGGTACCTAACTAACTACCTACTACCTACTGACATTACCATTATTTTTTTTGTTTCATAAAATATTTTATTTTCTTACACTTTTATTTAAATAACACGAATTTACATTTGCTTGCACGCATGCATAAAAGACGTTTGGTAACAATTTGCTTGGTTCATTGAATATGACTCGATTGACGGTTAAAAACATGCAACCAAAATTTTAAATCATTTAACGAATAAGTACCGGCTGAAAATGTGTACATCTATAGTATCGAATGTTATTCAAACGTAATTTTAACAATATTCTTTTTTTGGAAGTACAATAATTTTAACAATAGCTTATGGTTTGGACCTATGCATCTAAACTTGAGGTAACAAACCCTGGCTACAACATTTTTTTTTACACTCGTTCTAGTGCGGTTGAAGTTGAAGATTTTCTAGGTTTTAAATACAAGATCATAAATTAACACGAGGTAAGTGATTATACGGTTTGAACTATTGATTTACGTAATTAGAAGAAACCAATTAGCTTTACGACGAAACCTAGAAATCGATCACGGGTCCGATTTGAGTACCTCTACAGGATAGACATCAACAGAAAACTAAAGAGTAACGACATCAAGTGATTGAGTTCATTAATTCCTCATATAAATTATTGACTCTAGAATTATAATAATATGAAAAAGACAAAATTACTTAAAGCACAGACAGAACCGGAAGCGCGTCTTCTTTCAAAAGAGAAGAGGACTGATTATCAATGAAAATAAAAGGTGTGAACCTCACTTTTACAAGTTTGTCTTCAAAATGATAATACTTTTTTTTCATTTGTATTTTATTGTTTTCGGTTCATGGTTCATCTTTATATTCTGTCAAATGTTTTATGTTTTTAAGTCATATCAATAAGGAACAATTTCCTCTATAAACCGATTCCCACGGTTCAATTGCCCTTAGATTGAAGATATAGACTAAATTATTAACCTTAATAATATATAGAACTTGTTTGGTGTTCTTTTGTTTCATTATGTTGCGTTGACATTTTGACCTCCACCTTCTAGTCGGTGGTTTGCAACAACGTATAGAATAATTTTTTTAGATTAATGAATACAATAACTGGATACCATGAGATCGGTTATTGTTTCCACACGCTTTTGCCAATTAGTCATTCAACATTAAATAATTGTCCCCTCGTACTTGGTTTCAACCATTATCATACTTTGTCCCTTTAATTGTTTTTCATTTCTTTTGCAATTGATAATGATATGTTCAAATATTTTCATGACCATATAATCCTTAAAGCTATGAAACAAGAATAACAAGAGGCCGAAGATTAAGAATTTGCATGAATGGACGAGGATAAATCAAAAACCAAATGATGGTGGTCGATTTATGTTCACAAATACTTTTATAGTTGTTAAAATACAAAATATGTTTCGTAACGTGTTCTTCACTTTCCAAATCAACCAAGTAAACAAGTCTGTGAAGACCCGTTTAAGCTTGGTTCGTTGTTTGGACTCCAAGTGAACATCTGACCAAGTTACAAGGATTTAAAGGAGCTAAGGGAAGGAGAGCACGTACTCGATGTTTGAAACCAATTCTATATGGAAATAAGAAAATAATACACAACGGAAATGTGATCAATATCCTCGATCAACCTCTTTGTAAAAAGGGCAAGTAAGTGACGAAACATCGTGTAACTTTTTTATAAGTAAGCTTTTGTGGTTATATTTATTTTGCAACTGTGAAAAATTATAACTCGACGTTTTTCAATGTATATGGTAATGAGATACCTTTGCTAGTGACACGTTAATCACAAGTTACATAAGTATAAAAGATAGAATGTTAAAACCTGATTCACATATCATGATATATAGGACTAAAGATAGGCATTTTCAATGATACACGAGTATAAAAAATAGATATTTTTTTTTCTAATTCACATATTATTTGCTATGGCTAGAAAAGAAAACATTTTTTTGCAACAAGAAGTTTAAGAAATGAATACTCAAATAAACGTATCGTCCATAATGAGAGGGCAAAAGACCATTTTAAAGTATTCAAACATATTATTATAGACGAATCTATTTCACATATTTTTAATTCTGTTGTATTTGAATTTATTTTAATATAACAAACAACATAAAAGAAAACAAACAAACAAACAAACAAACCCTGTATATTTCACTCAAAAGCAGGGTGTGGGAGAGGTAGGTGGTGACAAGTCTTTCATTTATCTTGGGAGATAGAGAGACCGCTTCCAAAAAAACCTGCGACTCGATAACAAAATCAACAACATAATTGCCATTTTAATATTAATGTCATCTAAAATCTAAATGGTAAAGTAAAACTTATTTCTAAGTATATATCAAGTAAATATAAAAAAAATGTAGTTTACGATATAGTTTAAGATTAACGTAGTTAAGAAAATAGTTTAATATAATTTTAGTGAGATGAACTTGTTATGAGGGGCTGAGGGCATGTTGTACCTTTTACGCGTCGAACCGTTACGGAGCATGTGGGATAAGAACATAATTACGTGGAGTGTGAGACGCACGTGCGGCTCGTATCACGTGGCACTGCAGTCAAAATTAACCGTCAACTTAAATCTAAAAATCCCTTTTAACCCTTATCTAGTTATCCACGTGTCGATTAATAACATGGATAATAATATAGTAATTTAATGAATTTTAAATCGGGTCCTGATATCTAAACACTCACCCAGATAAATCGACACTCCCCTATGCGTCGTGTATAAGTTCATTTGCGGCGTATAGGGTCGAATGCACTGAAAACGAGGAAAATTCAGGGGGGTGTCAGAGGGCTATACGCCCTATATACCCCTATACGACCCTCTATACGACATATAAGGCTATACGACGCGTATAGCTAATTTCGGCACTGACTAGAAGGAAAAATTCATGGGGCTGTCAGAGGGGTTATACGTCTCTTATAGGGTTATACGACCCCTCTATACGACACATATCCGTATAGAAAATTTAGGATGTTGATTTAAAATAATAAGGTGTCCATTTAACAAACCCTTTAAATTAAATGCTTTGATTATACGGTTGTCTAGTACGGTGGGATCTAACATCCCATTGCACGTGCTATACACCATCCCTCCACCTTCCTTTCTAATTTATTATTGATTTTAATACATCTTACTTTCCGTTTTACTTTACATGTTTACACTTAGGGTTATCTTTTAAAATGTTGTATTATTCTAAACAGATATAATAAATACTTCTAGAATTAGTGAAACTAGAAACTAAACTTCGCACGCTCTGTTTGCAAACTTAGTAACGTACTAACGTGTGTAGTTATGATGATATTAACGTGATTAAGTATATAATTAAACATACGAAGTTATTGATCAGATTTGAAGATTGAAAATGAATAGAAAACAATACTATATCTTGTATGCTATTTTCTAATAATTAAAAAAAATTAAACAAATAGAATATAAGAAGAGAAGGGAAACTAAAAACCAAAAAACATGAAACCAACAAGGTTCGAACCTGCATTACCTAACTCAAAGAAAATGTGCCTAAACAACTTCTCGAGCTTCAACTCTAAATTTAATAGTTAAAAGAAACCTATTTCATATGTAAACGAATCCAAAAAAGCAAAATATAAATAAATAAATAAATAATAAAAATTTGTTGCAAAATAACTACGTTGTGACACATGGCATGTCGGTGAGTAACCCACCGATCTTGGTTTTTAAGGTTTAGGGTTTAGTGATTGTGTGATTTTCGCATTTCTTTACTTAAAAAATTTGTCATACATTAAACAACTATATTGTAGAAAATGGTTTATTTGTTAAACTTAAGAAATACATTTATTTCTTTCAAACAAAAAGTATAATACATTTATCTATGACGTGCTCCAGTAATTACCATGCTTGAAATTGATAAAACATAATTTACTGATTTTTCTATTGCAATGATATACTTATACGTTATATCTCTTTGTATTAAAATCCCCCTTTAGACCTGACCCGGTTCGGTTCCAACCCGAACCGGTTCCAACCGGGTAGGGTTTTCCGGGCTTGAAAACCGGTTCCGATCCGAACCGGTTCTTGGTCAAAAACCAGGCCCGATTGCGTTGACCGAACCCGAACCGGTTCCAACTCGAACCCGGTTAAAAAAAAAACGGTTTGTGCACCTCTAGATAAACGAAAGAGCCTGGTGAGTGATGAGGACTAATGGGCCTAGTAATGATATATTGGATTGCGGACAATAGTTCTTAGAGAATATTTCTCCATGAATCGTTCCATGCTAAAGAGCAATCATAACTAGACCTTTTTAGTTAGGAAAAATGTTCCTATAACTAAAATTTTCCTTCTAATGTCATTTTGACTGGGTCATCTCCAAAATATTCTCACCCAATAGAGTCGTCTCCGCGCCCTTAAATAGTTAGCCCAAACTTTCATTTAACGGATATCGTCTGTCCATGTATTTGAACACTGTCGACTGAACCTATTTAAAGTTCGATTGAACTTAAACATGATCGGACGATCGTATTAAGATTCGGAAAGTGGAGATATTTTTTAGAATATGGTAGTCAAAGGGATATTTTAAGGAACAAAATAGGTCAAAGGAACATTTTGAGAAGTTTTTGCTTTTAATTAAGGAATTCAATACGCCTCTAATCACGATTCCAGAGATTGTACAAATCCCTTAGGTTTTTATTAATAAATATAAATGTTATTTTAATCTCAACGATACCACAACTAAACTAGACCAATCCACCAACCCGCCCTTGAACTCAATAAAAGCTATACTATTTTGACTCCAATAGCTTTACCATTAAATCCAACTCGATCCCCTGGCTCTTTTACAATTTTACCCATCCTTCACCCTAAGTGGTGCCATTATAAGCATACAAGTTTCCTCCCGCACATGTCACACGTTTGAATTTACTTCCACTTCTTTTCTACTATATCTTAATAGTTAGTAGGTTATTAATGAGTGTCATAAACTTTTCAATAATGAGTTCTCATAGTCATAAACAAAATCTTCAAAGTAACCTCTGGAGTCCAACCAACTATGTTTCAATATTTCAGCCTCTGCACCATCTCCTATGGTATAGTTACGGACCTTTCTCTTAATCTCTGACTCATAAAGAGGTCGCAGGGATTGTAATATGTCTCACTTGCACAATGTTTTCAGAACCGGATCGGACATCGAATCGGACAATTAACTGGTTCACTGGTCGAACCGGTTGGACCGCTTGAACCGTATTTTAGAACCGGCTATTTTATAATTAATTTAGAAGTACATGCATGAATAGAATATTAAATAAAATTTTAAAGTAGAAAACAAAAAAACAAAAAATAAAAAGATAAATGATTAATAAAAAATAAAATAAGTTTTGAAGATAAACATCCAAATGTCAGATCAAGTCTGCAAAAGTAGACTTTTCTTGATCAATTTACTCTTTAGTTTTTGTAAAAATTAATTATTATGCATATAAACCTCCCGAGATTTAAAGTTTCTCCAGTCTCCACTTTGATCTCCTGCCCACTTTCTTCTTTTTCCGGCTTTCATGTCTACGCCCTCCGACAAACCATAATTTCATTCTCAGTTTCTCATAACTTAAACTCTCTTTCAGACCCTCAAAAATGAGGCCTGAGCATTAGCTTTTCTATCCAACGAAGAGAGACTCGGATTTGGTCTAGATCCAACGAGAACATGAAGGAGTTGTTGATTCTGATGTAGATCTGAGTGAGTTTGTCGATTTCGATGAAGATCTAGCAAAGAGGGGGCTTAACACCTGAAACAAGGGAACACAGCTCCAAAACAGCTCCAACCGGCTGACCGGCCGGGCGGCCGGTTTTCCGCTTCGACCGGTGACTCGCTTCGAACCGGCCGGTTTCGGCAATGCAAAACGAATCAGGCTAGACCGGACCGCTCATCTCACCGAATCCCGGTCGGACCGGTTGGACCGGCCGGTCCGATCCGGGCTTGAAAACACTGCACTTGCACAGTCCTTCACTGGTTCTGCATACTCGAGTCCATTTTGTCAGCTAGCATCGACCAACAGTCTAACAATGCCATAATGTCGAAAAACATTCAAATGCACACATAGATCCAAGCCCACCCACTTCCATTCTGCTACTAACTACAATGTTTCTGCTTTATTTAAAAACATATCATACAACTCTTCAATGGCAAAATAAGAAAGAGATTATTCCCTAAGAGCTTGTCCAGTACCTTTTGTTTAGAGTCTTTCTACTTTCTGTCAGCTATAACCAAGTTGCTATTTCGGGGTTAAGGAAATGAATTGTAAGTCGCGTAATCCCCCTTCCTCCCTTGCAGTAAAAACTCTCCTCTAATAGCAGAAAGCTTCCATGCCCTATTCTCTATTTTGGAAAAGGACCTCTTACGGTGTCAAGCAAGGAAGGCGCAGTAAAGAAAGCCTTATGCTGGGCTTAAGCAAGCTGGTACGCCTAGTAGCATACAGAGGGATGCGTCTCGAAGGAGGCAAAGCCCCACTCTACCACACAATCTATATATATGATTTATAATCCCGCGCTGAGTTCGTTTTCTCTTTATTTTTCGATCAAAGCCTTATTTTTCTGCTTTATTTAAAAACATATCATACAACTCTTCAATGGCACTTTGCCGTCACCACTCTTAACAACACTCCCCAACCAATACATAGACCCAAATTAAGTCCACCACCACCTACTATTCTACAACTAACTACAATATTCTGCTTAACAACCTGAAGGTTAAATACAACTTTAGGTTAATTATATGATCATAGCTATAGAATCCTTGCATGAACCCGTCAAGCAAAAGAAACATCTTCAAAATCTATACAGCAAGACAACAGTCGATATATATATGTGCATACATCCATCATGTATCAATCACCAAGCGTCTGATCCGCAAAGTTCAATAAAATTGAAATTTGAATTTCATTTTATAATGCATTTGGTTTATAGAATTTGTTGAAATTTGAATCTAAATTTCACTATTAATGTGTTTGGTTGAAAAATGAATTAGAAATAATTTCCTCCAATTCCGTCAAGATATTTCATGAGCAAGATTATACTAGCTAGGTTTGTTAATTTGTAAATTTTGTCAAGTAAAAGATTTTAACATCTTTTCGAAACGTGAGAATAAAAACAGAGCAAGCTTATAACATGCCATGCGCCAACGATGAACTGCCAATCATGGGTGCTGGCTGCTGGGGTATCCTATTCGGTCCAGCCATTGGTGCTACCATGGGTGAGCTTGTGTTAGATGTTCAATCTTCCATCATTGGTCTTAATTGTTATAGTCCTGGTACATTTCTTACACAACCTAAATGTGAGTCCTAGTATAGTGATATATGCCAACAATGTATGTTTGATGTATCTAATTTCGTCAACTTTAGAACAAAAAAGTGTTTAACATCACCAATTGATAATTTGATATATAAATAATCCAAGTGGAGACAAAATATAACCACGATGTGTATTCAAATCGGTTTTAGCAATAAAAATGCTAAGTTGATAGTAAGTACCTACAGCAAGGTGTGTATTTATATGGTCCCGTGTATCATTAAAGGTCAGCTCTTCCTGGATACCTTGGAAAGGGGATTACATCCCTAATGTTGTCAATCCCTGTTGCAAAGAGTATCATTCTCTCGAACCCTAGACCAAATCCACTATGTTTTACAGTCCCATAGCGACGTAGGTCAAGGTACCACTCATATGGCTCAAGCGGAAGTCCCATCTCAAGAATCCTGCATTCCCAGGACATATATTAGTCAAATAGAGGTGCATTTTAGTACCAATTGAAGACAAGTAAAATGCCATTTTAGGGTCAGTTGAAACAGGCCAGATGGGTTGGGTTGACTCGTAAAGTTTATGACCCATTTTTTAAAAAGTTATAATTATTTGGTTAATTATTGTTACAAACTTACAAAAGTTTAATTTTTTGTATTAACCAACTTAAAAGGTAGTAGCATTAAGAACAGGCTAAGCAGCTTTATACCCAATTGACTAGTTGCTCTTTTAGCTTTTCTTTGGTAAACCTGTTTCAAATGAAACACGACCATAAGACCCGCTTAAAATTTCACATACCTTTCTTTGATGACCTCATAATTCTCTTCTCTTTGGCTTCCTCCAATTAGTTCACCAACCTATAGAAAAGATAACAGAGTATTAACTAAACATACACAATATTGCAGAATGTTCATAGTTTTGCTAGAAGATTAGACAGAAACAAATAGAGATGTACACAATCACTGGTACATTGAATTCGACAACACTACCTTTGGCACAAGAACATCCATGGCAGCTACGGTTTTCTTGTCAGGGTTGACTTTCATGTAAAATGCTTTAATCCCTTTAGGATAGTTGTACACAATCACTGGTGACTCAAATTTTGTCTCCGTCAAGTATCTGCACAATGCAGATTTAAAAATCATAAGTGAACATTGCTAAGTGGTACAAGAAAATACACGATGGTGTCAAAAATAGCAAAAACAGTACTTCTCATGTTCAGAAGCCAAATCAATTCCCCATTCTACTTTATTCTCAAACTTGTGGCCTTTAGAAACAGCTTCCTCAAGAATTTTAACTGCTTCTGTGTATGAAAGACGTACAAAGTTGGTTGAAGCGACCATTTTTAGCCTCTCAATAGCCTTTTTGTCAAACTTCTCAACCATAAATTCCATATCATCAAGACAGTTGTCAAGTAACCATTGGCAAAGAAACCTAACATATGCCTCTGCACACTTCATATCATCCTGCATGAGTGTTTGAATATGTATTAAGTAAGGTCAAACAAGTTCTAAAATCTTTATAAGCGATTTCCCATTATTTTCATACCTAACTGATAATCATATATCAATAGATCGTCTCTGAACTTACACAAAGGAGAGTATTACATAAAAATTTATACCTCAATATCAGCAAATGCTATTTCAGGTTCAACCATCCAGAATTCAGCGAGATGCCGTGATGTATGTGAATGTTCCGCTCGAAACGTTGGCCCAAAGGTATAAACACTGCTAAGTGCACAAGCAAAAGTTTCAACTTGAAGCTGACCCGATACAGTTAAAAAGGCCTGGCGGGCAAAGAAATCTTGACCATAGTCAACCTTCCCATCCTTCTTCGGAATACCAGGTTTCAGATTAAATCTTTCTTCAACCTTCGATAGATTCTCTTTGGCCTTCGTAAGTTCAGCAACCGCAGCTGTTATTTCAGGTTTACCAGCTTTATCAGACTTCAATTTGGCAACTATCTCACCTTTCTCCTTCACAGCACTTCTGGCCAAATCCACATTTTCTTGAGACGGAGGAGGATTCTTGATTAGCTCCTTCTCCAATTTCTCTGCATCATTTATCAGTGTAGTGACCTGAAACATCTCTCCAGCACCTTCACAATCACTAGTTGTGATGATTGGAGTGTGCACATAAAGAAACCCGTGCTTTTGGAAAAACGTGTGAGTTGCATACGCCAGCGCATTACGAATACGCGCAATAGCAGAAATCTGAAACAGTAGCATCATAGGTTATGATCAGAGATTTCTCAATTAAACCAAGCCAAACTGAATATGAACTGCAACTACAAAGTAAGAAGCTTAACAAATAGCACAAACATTTGTACTGTTGTACAGCAGGAGATCTAATTTCAACATATAACAGGTATCGTCTAGGTGATTACAAGCATAAAACTAATGCGTATGAACAATCATTTCTAAACTTAATGCTTAAACAAACAGATTGACTA
>BJCO01010463.1:0-15175 GCA_018326465.1 Flaveria floridana
CCCAAAAAAAAAAAAAAAAAACAAAACCGGTCCGAACCGGTCCGGTTTCCCGGTCCGACCACCGGTTCGGGACGAACCGGCAGGTTTGACCAGACTAAAACGATTCGTAGGTGACCGGACCGGCCACCGGACCGATCCTCGGTCGAACCGGTCAGACCGGCCGGTCCGATCCGGTCGTAACAACATTGGCTTCAACAGGTAGTTTTCCTTTCACACTAAAAGTGTGGTGAATGACTGAATGATAGTTGTTATACAATAGACTACTTAATTGTATGTGTATAGACATGTGTCTGGGAAATATGAACTAGTCTATCAACTATACCACTCACCACATGTCACCATTTCTTTTCTTTATTAATGCTTAATTTAAGGTTGTTCGTTGCATTTGAGGGAGTCAAACCCGATCTCATATCATTCAATTTGAGAGAGTCGAGCTTGAGTTCGGCTGTTTCAAGCTTTATGTCCAGTTAACATATTTTTCAAGCTGACCTCGGTACGTTTATTATTTTCTAAGTAATTTTTTTCTTGTTTATTTTTTGCTTGAACTCAAACTTGACATAGTCTCAATCTCATATGTAACTCAGTGTCTTGACCTTTGTACACGCTTAGTTACAAGCAAAGTTGTTAAGAGTGTGTTTGGTTCGTACAATTTCCTTGAAAGGAATTGGAGTTTTTTAAAGAAATTGGATTTAGAGTATTGGATTTGGGATTAGAACTACAAAAGGATTTGAAATATAAATAAACTGAAGGTAACAAGAGAAATTGAATTTATAATGTCAATTCGGTCATGACAAAACAATCATAAAAAATTAGCTAGCTACTATCATCCTCGTCGCCAATTATCACTTTTCACCACCACTATCCTTTTTTTCTCGTTTTTGTGTTCAGTATCGCAAACACCACCATTGTTGTTGCCACCTACATTTCATTGCTGGGATCGGGGAAGGCGTGGGTGACGGCAGTGGCGATGATGCAATGTAGGTAAGGCGACAACTGGGGGAGGGGGTAGGGTTGCAGCAGATGTATGATGGTGAGCGGTAGGAGATTCTATTTGTTGTGTTGAATTCTATTACAATAACGACTAAAAATTTTACTCGAAAGAATTTAATGAACTAATTCTAAATTTAATTTATTCATTTATAAACAAACATATTAATAATGAATTCATATTTTAATCTCAGCAAATTCACTTTTCAAACTTATATTAGATTTTAAAAACCAAGCACGTACTCAACATCATGAGATTACAGACAACATTAAACCGCCAACATTTTTCTCATCTAATTTACGTCACATAATCAAACTGATCGAATGCCCTAAGAGGAAGATTTCATTTGCTTTTTTTTCGTGGAACGAAGTTGATCCATGGTCATCGGGATGTCTATGTTGAAAGAGAACCTAACCTGAAGAGTCATTGGTATTCCAGGTCGGAAAATGAAGTAAACAACTCAGGTGGACAAGAGGCGAACCACTTAGCTGATGAGTCAGCTATACTTTTTTAAAATAGCCTAATGAGGAGACTATCGTAACCTCTGAGCTCAAAGATGGAAAGCAGATTCCTTTTTTCAGGTTTTGCATAGCTTCCCAAGCACCTGGATAGACTAAAAACAGGGGAAACCGTGACTTGAAGATTGTTTTCCCATCTATTTGATCGGTGAGGCAGGCAACTCCTAGCTGAGGGTGAGGATAGAGAAGGAGCTCTACCAACGATTGAGGGTCAAGCAAAGGCCCTCGTTGAGGGCTAATCGATTGATAAGGGAACAGCAAGCAACCCCTCCACTTCTATTATAGGTAATCAGACTCTATAGCGCCACTTCTTTTTCTTTGATAGTAGTTCCATGAACAATCCTTTGCGGGATTGGATTTTTTTCTTTTCGGAAATGCCATAAAGCGCGAACCAAGATCCGTGAGACTAAAACCAAAATAAGAATGAGGAAGAAAAAGATATCGTGATATAAGTCTATTATTCCTTGTGCAACTGTTGCAAAAACGGGTCTTTCAGTAGTAGGAGGCATCCCCTCTTCGTGTTAAGTAAGCGGAACCATTCCGTTTTGGTTCTTCTTCACATTCTTACCGGGCTATCCAGGGATTTTCCTATTATTTTAGAAACTGAAATTTCGATATAGAAGGATCTCCTTATTTCTGAATAGATTATAGCATCATTTTCTTTCAAAGATATGAAATCACCTTGGGAAACTTGAAAAGAAGTAATGCTGACTATTACATTATTCACACAAAGCCTTCGATAACTTATCGGCTGCCTTGCTTGAGGAAGAGTTTCACTAAAGTGGAGACGAACCGGAATAACGTCTGATCTTGTTTCTGGATTGAGTGGAAAAGGGATATATGAAGTTCGTTCTGTTCCTCTATGCATCTCTGTGATGGGTAAATATCCATGAAAAAGGGGCAACATTTGTGTAGTTTGTAATTGGATGTAACTATTCAGATTTTTTCGAGAATAAATCATTCTCTTAATAGATCTCGTCTTTTTCCTCAATCTTCGAAGAATGCGGTGTTGTATTATTGTAAGTTCCCTGTTCCAAACATTTCCTTCAAGCAGACGACAAGTTTTAAATCTTAATGCAGGCATTCCACCCTCACATGCATTTGCAACAGATTCTTACTAAGACCGGTAATCCCCGGCATGCGGTTCCGACGTGCCCAGAGGCTAGAGGCGAATCCGTTCACAGTCCGTAGGACCAACACCATTCGAAGGTGGGCGGCCCACCCCGCCTAGAACAGTTATGTTTGACTGGGCTTACACACATTCGCTCACTTACGCTGTCCCCCCTCAGCTCACCCTAGCCCCCGGCCTTTTGCTCTTCTAACGTAAGCTCCAAGGCTTCACACCATGTCTTCACTGACATAATATGCATGCTTAAGTATGGTCAGGCAGAACCGTTGTTGCCTGATGGGAACTTCCCACATATTGCTATCAATGTCTTCATGTCGCACGACCTCTTAACATTACACCACTGAATCCTCAATCCTTTGCTTGTTGTGCAGTGAAGCAGGTTATACTGAGATGGCTGTTTTTTAACTACAAAATCAATTAGTTTTTGACTTGGGGCATCAAGTCGTATTTCTTATTTCTATGGTTAGAGATTTTCCGTATCAAAATCAAAGTAAGATCTCAATGGCCGGAAAACTTCGACTTTTGACCTTTCGTTTACTGATGGATCGGAGCTGACAGAAAGTAGAAAAACTCTAAACAAAAGGTATTGGACAAGCTCTTAGGGAATAATCTCTTTCTTATTTTTTTTCATGACTAAATATCTCTCCAGCCGGTCGGTTGGAGTTGGATTGAATCGACTTCGTCTTCTTCCCAACAATGAATCCCGTCCAAGCTGTGATAAGAGGACGCTTCCTAAACCAATAACCAGGATACAATTATATTAAATTCCTTTATGGCACTTTTTAACTACACATATATGACATTTTTTGATAAAAACTTCAACCACACAAATAACCATCCAATTTCCGCAAAACTTATTTTAATCCAAACTCCAAATACATTACTTTATAGTTTTATTATTATTAATTTATTATTATTATACCCCCTTACAGCCGTCAAACATTAAGTTAATTAACCCCAACCCCAGGGGCAGTTTCGTACCCCAACTCCTATATAACGAACCCCCCACATCCAACATCAAACCCCTTCATCTCCATCATCATTCATCAACAAAACACACACAAAAAAAAAAAAGAAAAAGAAAAACGACGACAACGACGACAACAAGAAAAACAACAAATGTCAGGTTGCAGTAAAATCCGGCACATTGTTCACCTCCGTCAAATGCTCCGAAGATGGCGGAAGAAAGCGGCATTAGCGTCGCGTAAATTATGCATCCCGTCGGACGTCCCCGCGGGCCATATCGCGGTCTCCGTGGGGTCCAATTGCCGCAGATTCGTCGTACGAGCATCATACCTCAATCACCCGGTGTTCCACAAGCTTCTTGTGCAAGCAGAAGAGGAATTCGGTTTCTCTAACTCCGGCCCTTTAGCGATCCCTTGTGACGAGTATGTGTTCGAGGAGATCATCGCCTTCTTATCGCGCTCCGACTCATCGGGTAACCGGTTTGTTAATCTTGAAGAGTTTCACCGCCACTGTCACGTCGGCTTTAGGAATAATATTGAGTTTTGGCCCGAGTCTCGACCTTTGCTCAGGTGAAGGATAGATAGAGAATAAATAATAATCATATAAACCGGTCGAGTTAATGAGTCGACTCGGTTAGATCATGCGAGGGAGGAGAATGAACTCGGTTAAAGGGTATTTTGGTCATTTGTGCTGACGATATACAGAAGGTGATTGATGATCATACGTGTTTTGATTTGTTTTGAAGTTTAATTCTTCTGTGAATTTACGGAATTGCCCTGGACCGGTTTTACTGGAGTTACTGAGTTGACTCACTATGGAGATGGCAAATGGTAACACCGTCGTCCCGGGTTTGAATCGGAGGATGTGTTGAAGTGAGGGGGTAAATGGCGAATTGGTGAAAGATGGGGGTCGCTTTTGTAAATTACCATGTGGATTTAATTGATTTTTATTAATATTACTATTATTGTTGTTGTTGTTGTTATGGATACAAATTGGAGAGAAATTCCAACACTAGTTGTCCACAATGAGTGATATATATTTTTGTTTTTTTTATTATTTTAGTTTATTATGTTTACAGGTTCTTACAGCAAATATTATTCGTGAGTTGTTGTTCAAATAGCCCCCATGTGGAAAGACTATTCAACCAATGACTTAAATATTTATTTTATTTTACTTTAAAATATGAGAAGTTAAGAAATTGGTTATATCAAATTGTGTTTGGGTATTTGATGAAGTTTGAACTATAAGAATGAGATATCGAAGTGATATACATAACTACGCTTTAGTATGATTGTGATGTGACGGGGTGCTTCGGTTTATCATCATTTATGGGTGCTCGGTTGGAATAAGTTAATTGGATCATAAAATCTATAGTTGATTAATTTGATCTCCGGCTTTAGAGGAGGATTGTTACACGTAAATATAATATAATGTTTAAAAAAAATAACTTCTAGGTATAGTTAAGTTTAACTAGCTATTTTTTTGGGTTTATGTGATAGATCTAATAAAGAATAGTTTATACGGAAGTTATCTAGGCCCCATGACTCTATGTTAAAATGAACGCATAATACTGATTTACCACAAACTACTATTTTAAGTTTTCTTGGCTCAAATGCTAAATAGAGGTATGATTCGACTTTGTGAGATGCCAATAATTTAATGTTTATAAACTTAGCAAGTCATTTCTAACAAGGGAATACTAATGATAGTTTATCATCATCTATGATAAAATAATAACAGAATATGATGAATTAATAAAGAGATTTAATGATGCGCAAATACTTTTAGATCTAAACTTTTTAAAATTATCAAAGAATTAACTTGGGAAGAAGTGGTATAATATTTAGAGGAAATTATGAAGAAAGACAATATAAAACATCAAAATTTTATAATCATGAGATATATGAAAGTTTATCATTCACCAAAAGAACTGAAACAGCTAAATCATTACATTTTAAATAAGGAAAATTTACCAAAATGATCAATTGATCAAAATAGATTACCAAAATAACCAGTCAAAATTAAAAATTTGAAAAAGAAAAAACCAATCAGAGACTGCCACGTGTCATCCTTCGCTGAGTCAGCGAGGGTATATGGGAATCCCTCGCCTCGAAAAATATGCCCGACGAGGGAATGGCATAATCCCTCGCCCACATGGATCCCTCGCTGATGTGTCTGCAATCCCTCGCTGACTCAGCGAATCAGCGAGGGATTATATGAATCACTCGCCCATATTTACGAAAATATCCCTCCTCGCCCCAAATTATTTTTTTTTAATAAAAAATCCGAGATTTGTAATTATTTATTGTTTTTTTAAATACTTAAAAATTTAATTTAATTATTTTTGTAATTTTATTTTGGCTTGTATAATATCATGTTTACCCCTAACAAATCTTATATTCTTCTCACCATTCTTCTTAAAATTCTCTGAATTTTTTTAAAATGTCAGTTAATATCATAGTATGCAGTGGTGGTAAATGATATTTTGTAAACGGTCTTAAAAATATCTACCATTAAAAGATAAATGTGTTAGACACGTTCTTAGTTTATCTAGTAATATATCATTGGTTGAATTAAAAGATATTATTTCTTCAAAACTGAGAATTCAAAATTATATACGATTATCGTATAAAATGTCTACATGTGCTCCTTTTATTGATATTTCTGATGATCAAGATTTACTATATGTGACATCCGTCACCAAAATGGGTACGTTGACTCTAGCATTGACTTGAGTTTTTGACTTTTGACTTTAATTCTTGTCTTATTTGGGCTTGGTATTAATTTATGGTTATTTCATTGTTGGGCCCAAATTTTGGTTAATGGGCCTACGTGTTATGATGGGCCTAGAGTTTATATCATTATGTGACTAGTGGACTTGTTATCGTATGAGGTCCTATGTATTGAGCCCAATCAAAGTTTTTTTAAATGTAAAACACGAAATTACACCGAAACCCAACTAACTCTACGTACATAGGCTTTGCCTAAAGCCTAGTAAATAAACATAAATTGGTTCTGAAAATATAAATTAACCGAAGCATAGGGCATGTGATAGCTCGTCGGACCCGTTATTGCGCACGGAATTTGAAAACGTAAAAATTAGACGATGAGCGGGTCGAGACGTGACAGGTTGCATGAGACGGGCCAAGGGCCCGAAGGCCCTTCTTCCTCCTTGTTTTCGGCCGCAAATGGGTTAAGGGGGTATTCTCCTTGTTTTCGGCCGCAAAGGGTTAAGGGGGGTATTCCCCTTGCCTTGGCCTCATTTTCACAAAGTGTGGAATCCTCTTGAAACCCTAGCCACCTCCTTTTCAAAATTTTCTCTTCCTCCTTCATTCCATTCGAAAATTATGCCCTCCTTAGTGTCATCCATCGATTTGATGATAACCAAGACATCCAAGGCATCAAACTAATCAAGATTCGTTCATCTTCAAACCTACAGTAAGCAAAAGTCGTTTCTTGATGGTTTTAACTCTTGCTCTATTGAAATCTTGATGGTTTACATCATCTAAATACGAGTCTCCAACTAATATTCTCTTATTCTTTCTTTTAGGCATTGAATCGTGAAGATCTAGGCGTTATGATTGTCGAATTCACTACTTGGTAAAACCCTAATCCTTGGATTTGTATATTTCTTCAAATCTATCAATATTGGATTGTAATCTTGGATGACCTGCTCTTAAATGAAATCTTGGACTTATAAAATGTTTTGGAATCATTGAAATTGTTTCTTGAAAGGTTAAACGTGTTGAACGATCAAAACAATGAAATTACCAATTACCGTTGCAAACCGAGAGACTAAGGAACTAGCAATCTGGGTCTAAAATATAGCCCGATGATTCCTCTAAATAACCCAAGTGGACTCGTGTTGTTTCAACACCGTTTGGTCCTCCAAACGTAGCAAACAAAACAAAAGGTCAAAACTGACGAATCTGGGCAGCAGATTAGCTTGTATTCGTCGAGCCATAACTTCCTCATATTTTATCAAATGAACGTGATTCTTTTCTTGTATTTTAATTTAAAGTCTCTTCTTTCAAATTATACTTTTTACGCAATGATTCGTTATCGTTTCGATCTCCAAACAGCCTATACAAGACTGATGCGCAATCATATATGTAAGCTGAATTATCTTGGTAAACTTAAAAGTAAGGGTTGGAACTAAATAATCAAAATTAAGACAGGTTTTGCGTATAAATTGATTAAATGTCTTTACAAAAGAACTAAACTAATAAGCGTGACAATGGAAAACCTTGATTAGCGTTAAGGGCTGGACTAAAAGGATTACACCAATGATTGGTCATTTTATGCTATGATAACCATTTTTGTTTATTGTACTTTTAGTGCTTGCTCTTCGTTTTGTGAGTTTTGGACTTTGGGAATTTGCTATTCTGAGATGAGTTTCAAGGCCCCTTTTTAACTATGTTTTCTTAGGGGAAAACTTGCTCAAATGTTTTGTTCTACACCGTGTTATAAACAACTTGTGTGTGGTTTGGGCCATAGGATTGAGTCTACAATTCTTACAAATGTGCTATCTATACTTGGACGGTATGTGTACTGGACTGTCATGGAGAGGTATTGTTATTACTAACGGGCTGACACCCCACCCTTGTTGTTGGTATGCTAGTTAACACCAACTTGGTCTTGTGTGAGCCCTTGGGTGAATATAATCCGGTTATGGACATGTGCATGACTATTGATTTGTATGGATTCTATGGCTACTATGTTCTTTTACTCACACACTCTCTTTTCTGTTTTACATGGATACACGACATGTTATGTACTTTAAATCTGTGAACTCACCAACGTATGTTGACTTTAAATCTGTGAACTCACCAACGTATGTTGACCTTTATTAGATGGGACCGCTCTCTCAGGAGCATTAGACTATTTTGGACTTTTATTTGGTCTTATTTATTTATGGCACTTTTGGATCAATTATGTTTGGATGTTGTGATGGTGTGCTTGTTGAATCTTGGACTATCTATTGTGTTTTGGACTATTTATTGTGTTTTGGACTATTTGGTTTTGTTAAAACTTTTGGTGAACATATTTCATTTTGGTTATTCGTAATGGAGTGATTGATATTGACACTTGTTTATATGTGTCGGGCGTCATCATGACCCATTTACGGAGAACGCCTTATAGTGATTCTCTTAAACCCCCAATGTGTTATGACGATCCCGTCTGTCGCGCCCTCGTGTTTCCGCTATCAGCGGGGGTGTGACACTATATTTTATGAATGTTGTTCTTAATGGTCAAAATGAATTTTTTACATTATTCGTCATTGAAGAATCAGATGTTATTGGTAGTAGCTCTGCTGTCCACGAGGAAAAAATAAATTTTACAAACAACACTAAAAAGTTTAATTATGATTTAAATGATATCTCTGTGGATAACAAGAGTTATCGCACGTGATGTTAATTAAGAATCTGATTATGAAAACAAAAAAAAGAATTTTTATGAAGGCTGACGTGGGCGTGGGTTGGGTCAAATCCCTCGCCTAGATGGTTGTGCCCCTCGCTGAGTCGGCGAGGGAGGGGTCAAATCCCCCGCCTCGTTAACCGTGTTGTAAAACCTTGAAAATCTCCCAGAATAATAACACACGATCTCAATCTTGTGAACGCGGAATATAAACAAGATTGGAGTAGAAGAAGATTGAATTGAACACAAAATCCATATTAGATTGAAAACAGAAACCTATTACAGGTCTTGTGCGATTTCGCACAGTAAGTGTGATAATGAACGAAAAGCTTAATTACAAAACGAAACTACGCTATTTATACTAAACATAGAGTTCTCGCGCGAGATGCCTTTCGCGCGGCCTTGGCTATCGCGTGCCAACAACTCTCGCGTGGAAACTTGTCTTCGCATGGACTGCGACTCGCGTGGATTCAGTATTTCGCACTGGCAGCTTCTCGCATGACTTCTTCTTGTCGCGTGGATCTGGTTTTCGCATATGATGTTTTGCCGAGCCTTTATTAGTCTTCTACATTTGGAGCTTGACCCACTCGACGGGTTGCTATTAATTGGTGCTTTCATCGTCGAATTCACCCCTCCACCATGCCACCCCGTAAAGACCCTAATCTACCCGAAGACACCACCACCAACCCCTCCGAACAGTTGCTATCACAACTTCTCACCGCTACCAACGAAGCCTCTAAACGAAACGAATCAATCCTTCAAGAACTTGTTAAAGCAACCCAAAACCTGCATTCCAAGTTCGATACCCTATCAGACAACCTCACGGCAGAATCATCCTGCGACAAATCACCCCCACCCCACCGCTCACCACCAAGACACCGTTCACCAAATCGACACCGTACCCCAAGACAACCCAAAATCACCCTTCCTTTTTTGATGGTTCCAACGTCCTTGATTGGATCTTCCAGGCCAAAATTTTTTTCTCCTACTATCAGAAACCAGTGAACGAACGTGTGGAACTGGTGGTATTCTATTTTACCGGTGATGCACTTTCGTGGTACAAGCACCTCCACAACAATGATCTATTGGGAACGTGGCCCGCGTTTAAGCGAGAAGTCGAACTACGGTTCGGTCCGTCAACCTATGAAAACCACGAGGCCACCCTATTCGAGTTGTCCCAAACGTCAACTGTCACCGCGTACCAAACCGTGTTTGAAAGGGTAAGCAATAGGGTTGTGGGCCTGTCACAACAAGCCCTTAGAAACTGTTTTATCTCGGGCCTTAGAGCAGATATCCAGAATGAACTAGCAATTCTCAAGCCCACTACACTTCATCAAGCATATGCCTTAGCCCGATTAGCGGAAGAGAAATTACAACAAATTCCAAAGCCCAAAACCTCTACTTACAACCGACCCACTTACCCCACTGCCACACCCTCTACCAACCCTACCACCACAACTTCCATAACCCCTCAATTAAACCAGAAATCTACTCCAGTGCTACCAACCCCAACCAAATTTCCTCAAAATCTGCCATTCACCAAACTATCGGCCGACGCCCTGCAGCAACGTCGAAAGGACGGGTTGTGTTTCAAGTGTCCGGAGAAGTACTTTCCGGGTCATAAGTGTTCCCCATCGCAGTTCTTACTTGTCGTCGACAACAACAATCCTGACGACATGCCAAAGTCACCAACCACAACCGAACCCGTTGAACTACCACCACAATTTTTGTCACTATCTCAAGCTGCCTACCTTGGAATTTCGTCCACCCAAACCCTTCGACTCACTGGATATATTACCGGTAAACCTGTAACAATCCTTGTCGATTGTGGTAGTACGCATAGTATTATCCAAACCCGTATAGCCTTACAATTAAACCTTTCAACTAAACTGATAGAACCCTTCTCGATTATGGTAGGAAACAGACAACACCTACAATGCCAAGGTTACTGCCTGGCGGTTGACCTCTCCCTTAGTAAAGCCCGCTTCTCATTACCATTCTTTATCTTACCAGTCGAGGGTGCAGATGTTATTTAGGAGTTGCATGGTTGAGCACTCTTGGTCCCATGACAGCCGATTTTTCCATTCCATAGTTGTCATTTACTAATAATGGCAAAACTTACACACTCAAAGGGGATCCATTCATTCAACAGGTTTCATCAAGTTCACTGTCAACACTCATCAAGAATGATTCTATCATTTCTTTACATACCATGACCATGCAAAAACCTTCAAACCCAGAACCACAAAACCATGCAGACCAGATGATTGCTTCATTACTTGTAACCTATGCAAAACTCTTTCAAGAACCACATACCATACCACCCACCAGAATCCATGATCATCACATCCCACTTATTAATGAAACACAACCTGTGAATGTCAAACCTTATAGATACCCTAATTTCTAGAAGCAAATAATGACAGGTTTAATCGAAGAAATGTTGAAAGACGGTGTTATACGTCCCAGTCAAAGTCCCTTCTCCTCATCGGTGTTATTAGTAAAGAAAAAGGACGGCTCGTGGCGATTTTGCTTCAATTACAGGGCTCTTAATGTAGTCACAGTTCGAGATAGATTCCCAATACCAACAATCGACGAACTACTCGACGAACTCCATGGCTCCACGGTCTTTTCCAAAATAGACCTCCGTTCCGGCTATCACCAAATTCGTGTAGCAGAAGACGACATTCATAAAACAGTCCTTAGAACAATGGATGGCCATTACGAATTCCTTGTAATGCCTTAAGGTCTTACCAACGCCCCATCCACGTTTCAATCGGCTATGAACGACTTATTCCGACCGGTTTTACGAAAGTTTGTTCTTGTTTTTTTTGATGATATTTTGGTGTACAGTGACTCAATCGACAAGCATCATGAACATTTGAAGTTTGTTTGACACACTCATATCCAACCAATTCCATGCCAAACCATCAAAGTGTGTATTTGGTGTTCATGAATTGTCATTCTTGGGCCATCGTATATCGGCCGAAGGCGTATCCCCGGAACCAGAAAAGATCGCAGCCATTCAACAATGGCCCACTCCTACTTCAATTACAGCCTTGCATGCGTTCTTGGGACTCACGGGTTACTACCGCTGATTCGTTCCACAATATGCAAAATTGGCAGCACCATTAACTGATCTTTTAAAGAAACAATCCTTCAATTGGTCCGAAGCAGCCACACAATCATTTCTTACTCTCAAGGCGCACATGGAAAGGTTAGTCACACTAGCTTTACCCAATTTTAACCAGGCTTTTGAGATCACTACAGATGCTGCCGGTGTTGCAATTGGAGTTGTGTTGTCGCAAAACGACCATCCTATTTCATTCTTTAGTAAAAAGTTGTGCCATACAATGCAAAATCAATCAACTTATACAAAAGAATTATATGAAATTACCGAAGTAGTTAACAAATGGAGACAATATTTACTCGGGAGCAAATTCAAGATATTCACGGACCATCACAGCCTAAAACACCTTTTGACCCAAGTCATACAAACCCCGGAACAACAAAAGTGGATCATAAAACTCATGGGGTATGACTTTGAAGTTTTTTACAAACTCTTTCATACCCAATAGCCCCATGGTTGGAAGAAATTAGAGAATACTTTCGGTCGGACGAGCTCGACAAATAATTAATGCAACAAGTTTAATCAGAATAGGGCTCTTTTCCACATCATCAGATCAAAGAAGGGTTATTGTACGTGCATGGTCTTATCCTAGTCCCTCTGCTTCCATCTCTTAGGGAGAAACTCCTTCATGAGTTTCATTCATCATACCTGGGAGGTCACGGTAGCATCCATGCAACATTCAAGTGACTATCCTCATCCTTTTCATGGTTGGGTCTTAAGAAGGATGTTACAAAGTTTATTCATCAATGTGAAGTCTGCTAAATCACCAAACCTTCAACCCACAAGCCTAATGGCCTTCTGCAACCATTGCCAATCCCCGAAGCACCATGGGTCGAATTGTATATGGACTTTATTACACATATACCGACATCGAAAGGCAAAACGGTAATCTGGGTAATTGTTGACAGTTGTCCAAGTTTGCACATTTCCTCTCATTACCTACTCACCATATAGCAGCCACCTTAGCTTCCTTGTTTTTACAAGAGATATATCGTTTACATGGCATGCCCAAGTCCATCGTCTCCGATCGTGACCCTTTATTCATTAGCAGATTTTGGCAAGAGTTGTTTAAGCAATTAGGTACAAAATTGCTCCACTCGAGTGCGTATCACCCGCAAACTGACGGACAAACTGAAGTTGTTAATCGTTGCTTGGAATCATATTTACGGGCCTTCGTGTTTAATGAGCCTTCATCATGGGAAAAATATCTATACCTTGCTGAATTTTCTTACAATACAAGCCACCACTCGGCCATTCAAATGACTCCGTTTAAAGCGGTTTATGGACGGGACGCTAAACACATTCATGAATACCACACAGGGTCTAGTAAAACTGGTTCAATAGAAGAGTCCTTGTTACAATATGAGAAAATAATTACTACCCTCAAGGAGTCACTTACATTGGCAAGGGAGCGTATAGTTAATCAAGCAAATAAGAAAAGATTGGAGAAAGAATTTCAAGTAGGTGATTATGTCTATCTCAAGTTGCAGCCATATCGACAACACTCGGTAGCTTCAAGAAGGAATCAAAAGTTATTAAAGAGTTATTATGGTCCGTACATGATAACCGAGAGGATTGACAGTGTCGCATATCGTTTGCAACTTCCTGCTGACTCACGGATCCATCCGGTGTTTCACGTCTCATTATTAAAGAAAAGCTTCAAACCGACGCCACCGTCCGGAGACAAATTACCAACGCTTGTGTGACAACCTGAAAATTTTTCATGAATTAATATAAATTTATGTGAATTTACAATTTATTTTTATATTTTTATTATCATTTAATACTAGCATTAATAATAATAAAAATAATGACAATGATAATAATAATAATATTATTATTAAAACTAATAATATTAATAATAAAAATAATAATAATAATGAAAATATTATTATTTACAAAATAAATATAATTAGTTAATAAAGTCCAGGGGGTAGTTTTGCAAATCTTAAAACTTGTTTTAAAAACTTAAATCAGCAAATACAAAACATTTTGAAACATGAGGGGCCGTTTCTGTAAATTTGTTTTAAATTACCCAACCCGCCGCCCGTCCCCTTCGAATTTCCGGCGACTCCTCCGGCGTCTCTCCGGCGACCCCAAAAGCCAAGAACGACGCGATGTTAATGCAATCCAACTATCCCGACATCATCTAGAACAATAATCGAACTCAGGGACCATTTCAATTTGAAAAATCAAGTTAGTTAGGTATGTTTTCCACTGCGATCAAAAATTCGGCCGACCCACTTATCAAAAACGCACCATCGGTTTATTTTAATCAAATTAATCGCACAGAGGTGGCTATATAAGCAGTCCTAAGCTAATGAAACACTCACACACATCTTAAACACTCGAAATCAAGAAATCCGGATACCCCTCTGCCGCGGACCTGCAACCGATCGTGTACCCTCTGTAGAGCTTCGAAACAGGTGATTTAACATCCCATTGTGTTCGTTTTTACAAGAGGATCAATAACCCCATGAAATCAGAAGCAATCAAAACCGGTTTGGGGATCAATTGGGTTCGGAGTTGAACCTGGGGTTCTTGGGGGAATGGGATTACTGGGGTTAAATGTTAAAAGAATTAAAAGAGGGATTATACCGCGGCTACGGCCTTGGTTTACTGGTTAGGGTGTGTGCTTGTGAACCGGGGGTCGCGGGTTCGAACCCGGCCCCCAACATTTTTTTAAAATAGCTTTTAAGACTTTTAAAAATACAGAAAAATTCTGAAAAATTATAAAAATAATTTTTATAAACTTTTGTTATTTTAGAAAGTATATAATCATTTTCTGTAAATTTATTCTACCAAAAACATCTTAATAATATTTATAAAATATTATTTATAAATGTTATAAATAATCATTTTTATGAAAATGAACTCTAAATAATAATTTAAATTATAAATTCATTGTTAGATATTGTATTATGATAATTATGGAAATTATAAAGATATTTTTATAATCATTATATTCAAGTTATATTTTTTATAAAATATATAAAGGTAGAGATTAATTAAAACTTGTAAACATT